>CAKNXH010055772.1:0-12339 GCA_932178445.1 Andricus quercusramuli | reverse complement strand
GGGTGCGCGAACCAATCAGAGAAATCGCTCGGTTGGAATTGGTGCGCAGCACCTGTGGTTTGGGGCGCGCGAGACAAACATAAAAATCATGAGGTTGTTGATTAACTCTAATACCGCTAATTTCCAACTAACTTGCCATACCCAAAACTTGCCTCACTTAATGTTATTATCAAACCCTTTCTCCGAGATACTGATAAGTGATCAGTTTACCAGAATCTGACGAGAAAAGCCTTAATAGTGAAGTCGATTCTACTGAAGGGCAAGCCTGGAGCAGGAAAGCTAGATACTGGCCTTAGAATAATATGTCTAGGAAAAAGCAAGGCTCGTCGAGGTGAGAGTTGCGAATTCAGATCGGTAGAAAAATTATTTGAGAGCAATCACAAGTAATTGCTCTTAAGATTCGGAATTCTCAGCTCTCCCTTTTTATATATTGAAGATGTATATCAACTATTTCGTCAAAAAATCGTTAGTTTTAGGTAAAAATTTATTTCATAACTGTAAATCTAAGTAGTCAACTTGGACATTCATCATTTTAGCTAAGAAACAATCTCTTCATTTGAAAATCCAAGTAAAATTGCTTCCTTCGTTGCAAATTTAACTGCATTATTGAAAACACGTTTTTATTGTTTGGGCATTAATTTTTTCCATAGAAAATTTATTCATTCCAATTATGGATGACGCTCTATCTTGTTCAGTTGAAAATTGAACTACATCATTGATTGAAAATTTATTTTTCTGTTTGAAAATTGAAGCTATTCTCGCGATGATTAGTATTTTTAGTTGAATATTAATTTTTCTAACAGAAAACAGAACTTTTTGATTTTCGAGTAAAAATTAATTAATTGAACATTCAACTTCTTGATTGACAGTTGAGGCGCATTGTTGTAAATTCATTTTATTGTTCAGAAATGAACATTCATCAATTTATTTGAAAAGGAATTTCTTTTCTTAAAAATTCAAGTTTCTTTTAAAGTTCATTTTTCGAAGTGAATTTTTTTTTAATTGAAGATGTGACTCCCTCATTTTTGGTAGAGAATTTATCTTTTTAATTTGAAAATTTACCTTCTTGTCTAAAAATTCATGTACATTGTGAAAATATATTCTTTTTTGTAGAAAATTTAACGTCTTGGTTGACAATTCAACTACTTGATTGAAATTTGAACTACATGGTTAAAATTTCATTTTATTGGATGAGGATGTAACTATATTGTTGAAAACAATTCAAGCTTTTATTGAAAATGTAATTTATTTTTTCATTAAGAATTGATCGTACATGTGTATGTATTTAATTTGAAAATTAAACTGTCCGAATGAAAGTTTAACTGAATTGTTAAAATTCATATAATTTGTGGAAAATTTTACTATATTGTTGAAAAACCTTGTATAAATAGAACATTTCAAAGATTTATGCTCAAGAAATATGTATCCACGTCATCATTTGTGATCCTCCAAATTTAAGAATGAATTAATGAATTTGTTAATCATATCATTTGAAGAAATCTTAAGTAAAAAACATTACAAATTGAGCAATTGAAAAAATTTTTAACCAGAGATTTGTTTCAGTAGACATCAAATAATTAATATTTTAAACCATTTTTAAATAATAATTCTTCTGTTATTATTTATACGTTAAATTACAAAACTTTTTCCACGAATTAACAATTGAAAAAGGAATAAATTACAATTGTATGGTTGAAAATTTAAATGTAGGATGCAGCACTCTGAAATGTTCAGTTTACGATTCAATCGAATGCATTCTATTCAAAACAATTCAGCTGGAAATTGTTTACTTTTAAAAATCTGCTTTTTATTTGCTCCTTTTCTCAGCCAAAGTACAACTCTTCCACTATGGGGAAAATAAATTTCAGCATTTTCACTACAGCCATAACCGGTTTAACCAGGCAGTGGAGGAGTCAAGGGGGATCGAGTGACGTCAAGCCATTGTCAAATTTCCCTCTCCGCTCAGTTCATCTGAGAAGTGCACATCTGTCGAAGGAGTATCGAAAACCCGACCCGATCCCGAGTCAATATATCGACTTTCCGAGCCAAAGTCGAGTCGAGCCAAAACTGACTCGATCTACACCCGATACTGGAGACTAGGATCGAGTCGGAATCGCGTCGAGATCGGGAAATATCGCTCGACGGCATCACTACTCAGAATTATCTTGGCAATAACAAGCAATTATATACGGGGGTTGAAATGCAACACCACCATCTACGTCATCACCTTATCTCCCGGGCGGCGGCTCACGAGGGATGATGTCTCATCTCCTAGCAATCTTATCTTCCCTCACACAGGCACACGCACGCACGCTTTATAAATTATATTATTTTTTTAAAAATCTTGTTCTCGGGTGAACCCAGTTTTTCATCATAGTCACGGACTAAGTCAAGTGACTGATGTATAAGGATGTTAGAAGTTAATATAATACGATGTCTGATATCTTCAGCGCTGATGTTGTAGGTACAAAATTAGGAGCATGGTGTAGTTTGCAGTTTTTTTTTACCATGTATCACGACATAGGTTCTTAGTCACTTGCTTCCTGATGGTCTGGGACAGGGCTCACCACTTTCAGCAGGTGCAGACTGGCATAAGTGCGAGACTGACAGAAAGTTTTTCTGTCATTTTTTTCTTCGGTTTCCAGGAATCCTGGAAAGGGTTACGGTCTTTACGGTCACGGTTCGTTGCGGCTCATTGTTCACACCGAAGGGTCTGATTTTTTTCTACTTGAGTCCGCAATATATTTTTTCAAACTGTAATTTACCGTGAAGGATTAGGGACCAGTCGAAGGACAAGTTCGATAAAAATTTATTGGGGTCTATTTGACATAGTCTTCGTTACTGACACTGTCAGTCTTGTCAGTCAAAGACTGCATTCTGGCGAGCCCTGGTCTAGGAAGTTTCTTACAATGCGACAGGTGTTTAGTAAAACCGCCTTCTGAGCTGCCGCCAGTACCCTACTGACTCCTAAATGTTCAAGATGCGTGCAAATTGCCTGTAGCCGAAATCACTATAGGATGAATAGATGCATGTTTTACATTCCTCCATATTGCCTTTACTTCATGCCTTAGCTCGCTATACCTATGAATCTTGGTTGTATAAGTTGCCTGCAAATTTCGGTTAAGCGGACAAGCAATGTCGATGATGTAGACTCTTCCACCTTATTTCTCTTGCATCACGATGTTAGGTCGATTGGCTCGGATGTAATGATCCGTCTGGATAGTCACATCCCAATATAAGATGTAATCTTCATTAGGTTTAGGGCAAGTTGTTGATGTATAATGCCTGCCACATCATTATGTCTGTGCGTATATTCTCTTTGGGCCATTACGCGACAACCATCAATAATGTGCTCGATGGATTCGTTGGTATCTCCACATAATCGGCACCGGTCAACCACGTCTTGATGTAACACGCTTGCTGTTAAAATAGTCTCGCAACTGTATAACTTGTGACTCACACAGCTTTCTGACATCTACAATGCCCCTGCCCCCTCGATGTCGTGGTAGAACTACCCTTTCAATCGCCGGTGTTCGACCATTTGATGAGCCCAAAGGAGTACGTGAGGGCAGGGATGGCATAGGTTTTGATTGCCCTGATCTTGTTTGCCGAGCTAACAGATAAGAGAACTCTTCAGAACCAATCTGAGTCTTGCAGTGAAAGCAGTCGTTAGGCTTTTCTTAACTATCGTATGCTGAATACCCTTAGATTCGAGAATACCCAGGTATTTATATGACTCGCCCTCAGCCATTGCCTCGATGTCATTCCCGAAATCGTTCTCTATCTCTGCGGTCCCTAATTCTCCTCTGGTTAAATGCACTGTTCGGCATTTATCTAGTTCAAACTCCATGTGGATATCATTGGAAAACTGCTTTGTAACATCAATCACCTGCTGCAGTTTCTCGTCCGAACTAGCGTATAGCTTCAGGTCATCCATGTATAGAAGATGGGTCACTTGATGACCATCCTCGTTATCATTTACTCGGAACCCATGAGACATGCTATTTAGTGTTTTGCTCAGTTGATTCAACGCTAAATAGAACCATAATGCACTGAAGGAGTCTCCTTGGAATATACCCGTCGTAATGCGTATTGATGTAGTTATCCTTGGTTGTCCATGATCAAAATACTTATTCTTGTACCCCAAAGCATCATCGCATGACTTCGGAAGTCAATGATGCGTGAGCAAATTTTATATACTTTTAAGACTTCAAGCAAATAGTCATGTGGTACCGAAGGAAACGCTTGCTTGTAGTCAATGTATGCCATGTGCAAGTTTCTTTGATGTTTACGAGCTTGCGTCATGGCAACAGCGTCTATGGTGACTAGATCTTTACTGCCTCGGGAGTTTTTACAACACCCTTTTTGTTCTTCTGTAAGGATGTCATTCTCGTCGCAGTGGGAATATACCTTCTCTGCTATGATAGCTGTAAGACATTTATATATTGTTGGAAGACAGGCTATCGGTCGAAATTCAGATGGATTTTGAGCGCCTGGTTTTTTAGGCAACATTCACGTAGTCCCCTGGAGCATAAAGCCTGGCATCAGATCTGGGTGTTCGATGATCTTCTGAAAACACCTTGCCAACGCAGGATGCACACTAGTCATGTATTTGTACCAGAAGTTGTGCACCATGAGCGGACCTGGAGCTTTCCAGTTACTTGCTTTTTTCAAAACCGCTGAAACATCTATAGCTGTGATCTTAGTCAGCTCCATTTCAGGGTTATTGCTTGCTCTTGCTTTCTCTAGTTGGAACCACGCAGTGTACAAATTGCTTTCGTTAGTTTCTCCCCAAACATCCGACCAATAGTTAGTCATTTCTTCCAATTGAGGGACTTCGGTGTCTTGCTGGTTATTTTGCTGTACACTCAGTTCACGATAGAACCTTCTTACGTCTGTCTGAAAGGTTCGATTTTGTCGCCTTCTTGCACTACTTTTCTTGTACCGACGCAGTCTAGCAGTAAGAACATCAAGTCTCTGCCGTTGGGAATCTATAATCTCATTCAATATTGCTGATGTCAATGTCTCGATGTACCGGGGTGGATGATTTTAATAACATGGTGTATCAGCTTTCTGGTTCGATTTCCTTTCTTCTATTGAGTCAGTCGACCCAAGTTGCACCTTACTTTGCTGATATCCATATCCAACCTGATCTTCCATGGTGGATCTCGCTCCCGTCCTGGGGCAAAGGCCTCATTTATAGGCCTAGTTCTGCGGCCTAACGTTCTAACGGTTGCCACATCCGCACAGTATACAATAGTTTGCACCTCTAACGTATTTTGTGTTGTTTTAATGCATAGGTAAGACCTTGGTGTTCAGGTGTTTTATTAGTCTGCCGTGGGAAACGCTGTCAATAACAATGCTACGGCCAACATATCCATCAAATTCATGAGAGGAAAGCTCAAGCCCTACACGGAAAGAATAAGTTGTCGAAACTTCACTTGACTAGTCAACCATTCTAGGATAGGCCACTTTTTTGTTAGAATCTCGTATAATTTTGAGTAAAAAACCGCAGACTTCATCGAAAAAGTGAAAGAAGTCATCGAATTATTGGAAGACAATCTAGGAACATCAGTTTTCGAATTTTTATTCAGCAGATTTTGACAAAGTTCAAGGCAAACATTCAATTGTTTATAAAAAGTCCTCCAGATTCCAAACGATTTGGAATACAATAACTCTAGCACAGAAACGAATAACTGATTTATAAGTTGTCGAAGAATTCGTTGACTGTCTTCTACATATCTATATATTCACAATGTACAGTCACATTGGATGCTCAGGTGAACTGGTATATGTATCAGTCTGAATGGAGTTGCGGTCACCGGCAATGAACAAATGAGCGCGGATTTAAATTTGACTTTTCACTGACATTTGTGCAAAATATTCAATGTGTTAAGTTAGCCGTGGGGTCTAGTGGTTAGGGATAAGTTGCGTTCGATAGGCGTTAGGTAGTTCGAATCCCGCCGCAAAATTTCTTTCGATTTTTCATAGGTTCGTGTGTATCTGTAAAAATAAATACAACTTAAGCGTGAGTCTATGTGAATAACAATATAGTAAATATAACCGCGAAATATATATTTTTTTTAACTTGGCTATACTGTTTTCTAAAAACTCGTTAGGAATCATCGAAAGTTTCATTGACTGGTTTCGAAGCATTAGTGTATCAGTGTTTCAAGAACTCTATTCCTCTGGTCTTCACATTTTCATTGAAATTATTTTGTACTTTCGACAACTCTTTCTACTTTTTAAACATTTATCAATCAAGGTTTGTAAGACGATTCTTCCAATTTATGACATACGTTTAACCCTATTCTAGAGTGGTTGACTCAGTCATTCAAAATTTCAACAACTAATTTTTTCCGTGTACCGCTATGACAACGCGAGAACACCTTCGGTAGGGTAAATAGATGCTCATTTTTCTCTCAGGCTTAAGATGGTTATTGCCCAATATGTCGAAGGCATTCTTGGTTAGAGTTGGATTTTTTGTTTGTTTAAATATTATGCACGGGGTTGTCCCGGTATATATTTTTAGTCACGGACGCATTATCATAATGCAATCAAGTGATCTGATAAGAGCGTGTGCCTTGACATATTGGGCAAAGCCTGATTTTTACCCCATCGTTCACGGACTGGGTTGCAGTCAAGTGCATGATGGGGGGACCTACAGCTTAAGGTGGATTCCGTACCACCAGAACCTCGGTAAAGGTACATAGAAAAATTTCAAGAGGTACCGGCTCAGGGATCGAAGCCCGGACCTCTGAGGTGAAGTCCGAGCGTCTAACCAACTCAGCCACCGAGGCTGTATATTTTTATTTATATTATATTATTATTATATTATATTATTCGATATTGGATACCTCAACACTGTGATTCGTAAGTCAGCACAAGGAGCGAAACCAATCTCACAGCATTCTACATTCTAGCCGCAAGTTGCTAATCGTACAGAAAAAAGTGAGTTAGAACTCTCCCTACCTACCTACTGCAGTGCGATTTTAGACTCCTTCGGGGTGCTTGATTTAAGTGAGTACCCTCGCCTCTCACTATTCGGGGTTTTTGGTTTTTGTGAGTCCCCTCGCCTCTCACTATTCGTGGTGTTTAATTTTTATGAATCCTCTGGCCTCTCACTTCACAGTGTTTTTTAATTGGTTTGCCTTTTCTTTTCACCATTTTTCTTACTATTTTTCTTTTCTTTCGAAGTACTCTCCCTATTTAAGGTACGTTTAGGTTTAGGAAAAATGTCACTCTTCTCATCATAGGAAAATCGTTTAAGATTCAGCTCCGGGTATTGTGACAGACTTACTGAACCGATCTGCTAATTCCAATGTCATTGCTGAATGATCATCTTTAGAACTGAAGAGTACAACTGTTTCCTTTAAATTTTCTCTGGCCCATTTATATAAATCACGAGCACTTAGAATCTGCTTATCTGCTGGACGCCTCCGATTCCATTGCATGGAAACAGTTGTACTCTTCAATTCTAAAGATGATCGTTCAGCAATGACATTGGAATCAGCAGATCTGTTCGGAAAGTCTGTCACAACACCCGGTACTCTCAAGTACCATGCTTTCACCCCTAATGATAAGGGACAGCTGAATCTTAAACGATTTTCCTATGATGAGAAGAGTGACATTTTTCCTAAACCTTAACGTACCTTAAATAGGGATAGTACTTCAAAAGAAAAGAAAAATAGTAAGAAAAATGGGGGAAAGAAAAGGCAAACCAATTAAAAAACACTGTGAAGTGAGAGGCCAGAGGATTCATAAAAAATAAACACCGCGAATAGTGAGAGGCGAGGGGACTCACAAAAAAAGCACCCCGGATAGTAAGAGGCGAGGGGACTCATAAATCAAGCACCCCGAAGGAGTCCAAAATCGCACTGACACCTCCACGTGGTAGACTCTGGACACTATGATTTTACAGATCGTATGCTGACGACAGGCGTTAATTAATAATTTGTCTGTAGTTGATTCATTTGAAAATGCATTATTTATATGTTAAAAATGGTTAAATTGGGCACTTATTCATGGAATATTCATGAGTAATCAATAATTATTGTAAAATGACGAACTATAATAGTAAGGAATCATTCACACTGAGAAAAATCAACATCACTTCTGAAAAGGGTAGTTCGCATTTTTTATTTGTTCAAAACAAATAACAAATAATATAAACTTCCTCTAACCCGCCGACAAGCATTCTTAAATTGTGTATTAGCTGATTTAATGTCATTTTAAATGAACTTGAATGCGTTGAAAGAATGGTCGACTTGCAAACTAGTCTGTGGACTACTAATGGATTGCGTCTGAACACGAGCATTAGGACTGCCTTCACATCGGGGTCTATATCTCGGAAACTATTCACTGGACCATTTTTTTGCCAAAGATCTTTTTTGAAGCCAAAAGGTCAAGCTTTCTTTTAAGACTATTTAAGAAATAATAAAAATACCCTAAATTTCGAAAAAAGTTAAATAAACAATTAAATTGTTTAAAAGTAGATGAATAGGGAGAGTTCTGCATATAGATTCCTGTTACCGACATGTTACCGACCTTCTAGAAGATTCAGAGTTGATGACGTTATCCATGGTTCTGTTCCATGCTAAAAGACGTGATTCATGCCAATGTCAAATTTCAAAGGTTCGAGATTGATATGGATGGTATTTAAATTGATAAATTAATGATGACGTATTATCAGCTTTTACATTTCAGAGGATGTGATAATTGCAATGGAATATTATTTTTCAAATTTAAAAATCATTTTTACTAAGAAGCGAGTTTGATTTTTCTATAACAAATTCCTAGGCGGTGCACCCTTTGATATTTTCCGACAAACGAATTGTTAACGTTATATATTTTTTCATAGAATTGGGCAACAAACGTAAGTGTAACGTTGCTCGGTCTTCAATAACTACATTCCATAAGTATAATGTGTCACTCATCTGACGTTATCTCGTTGATATTTCTAATAACAAATCCCATGACGGTATTGCCTTTAATATTGCCGACAAGCGTATGTTTAAACATTTTAGAACTACGTCATAAGTCTGGGAGCTTGTCTTTGATTTTTTGAATGAGAAGTAAATGGCATAATAGATAAAACTTGGTATGTTGTTTTGTCACTTGTTTTTAAATTTCGTGAGACATTTTTCCAAGAATGGCGTCCGGCGCGGCGATAGAGTGCCTCTTTCTTTGATATTATAAATTTACGTTGTATCATTTTTAGAAATAGTTCTTAGCATTTGTTGAGGTGACGTACTGTTGGTCTGAGATTGTTGACCGTGAGATTGATTTTTTTCACTTGACCACCTGAAAAACATTGAGAAAATTATGTAGCTGTAGTGGTTCGTGTCCGTGCTAAGTTTATAGAATATTTTTTGATGGCGTTATCAAATGATACTGCTCAACTGTGAGAAATTAATTTTACGTGTGTCTATAGGCACGTCGATTATAATGTAGAACCTTCTAAATCTTGAAGATAATAAAGATGATATTATTAAAATTAAAAAACGAAATATTCCAAATTTAATTGAATATAGTATAGGTATACTAAATGAAAGGAACCTAAATGAATAAACCATTTCTTATGGTAGGTCATACATTCAGAATCTTAAATTCTGTATCCCCGTGTCGAGTTTCGAGCGTGAACGTAAGATAAGAGATGTGATTGAGAGCTCTTTTATTTAATGCTTAAGGATTATTAGAGTTTGCGTTCTGAAAATCTACGTGACTATCTAGAACATAATAATATCTAGACTTGTTTAGCCGTGTTGATTTTAGAGATCTTGATGCACTGGTTGTTCACTAAAATCAGATATAATGAACCAATGTTGCGTTTTCAGCGGTATATGAAATACCTTATATTGAATGCTTATGGCAGTGTCATATTAAATTGTTAAAAAATGGATTCTAATTCTGTCTGATTCACTCATGACCCCTTTAATGCGCGCCGACATCATATGGCAGAGGTTTCATATTCCATATAATAATAAACAATTCCTGATAAACAAAATTACATTCATATGACGCCATCATAATTACAATATAAAATTTCAGTGAAATTAATGTTCAATATAGAATGATATTAGAACACGAGAAAAAATATGCACAAGCTGTTTATCGGTACCAGCAGATTACTTCCCTCATTGGGAAAACATGAATAAAATAAAAAATTGTATTTTCACTTGAAACAACTTCACACCTTATGACATGCATATTACTTTTTCTTAAATTCAATAAAGTTTTGTTTATATAAATTGAGAAACCATTGATGTCAAGCTTAAGACAATGCCTATAAGTAAATTTTCAAAGCTATCGTAATAGTGCAGCAATTCATATTTGCTAACGCAAAGAAACAATTCTTATAAAACTTCAATTTCGTACATCTTCAGAATTAAAATTGTTCGAATTCTTTGTTAAGGAGATTTTTTCTTTTTGGTTCCATGATGTCTTCACATCATGTCGGTTTTCATAATTTGATCAAAAACATTCTGTAAGACAGTTAAATCTTCATTTTTCCATGAACTAAATAATAATTTTCTAAATTAATAATTCAATTCATGAATACATAAAAGTGTTTTATAATTTTGAATTACTAATCCAATTATTATGTGAATCGTCGAATCCCAACCATTTTATATTGCTCCTATTATAAATGCTAACATTTCTGTTATCCAATTTGGAGTGTAATCTTTTCTTAAAAATATGTTTATATTTTCCAACGCATACGTTCTCTCGTTTTTAAATTTGTTGAATCCTTATGATTACTATTTAGTTTTAAATTTTTCGATATTTACAATAAAATTTTCTTTTCTCTCCAGTGGTAACTTCATTTGGTTTAATTCCAATAGCTCGATGATTGTAATCATTGTAAGAAGACAATTAGGTTGATGACATGTCCAACAAAAACATTAAGCTTGTATTTCTATTACCTAATTCTCAGTGTAACCTTTTTCAAAACCGTGTTTATACTTACGATTTTTTTGGTTCCTTATAATTACCTTTTAGTTTAATCTTTTTGATATACGCGATAAAACTCTCTCCCCTTTTCATTTGAGCTCAGTAACTTCATTTGGTTTCATATTCCAATTGAAAATTAGTAAAAATTTGTTTCGAAAAACCCTAATATTATCAGTTTATTACAAACAGGCGTACATACTCTATTTATCTATCACAGCTATTATAAGAATCATTAAAACTCAACCATTCTATAGATTTTCATAAATAAATTTTATTTACAAATGCATGAAAATCACTCTAAGTTACAAGTACGTGAAGCTAAGTTTGTAATTCAAAAGTGCTTGAATTTTCAATAATTTTTTAACAGTACTCCAACGGATTTATTTTGATCATCTTCAAGCATATGCATAGATTCGTAGAAAGCATGAGAAATTCAGTGTTTAAAAAATTCTCAACCTGAATGGCGTGAACACTTTGATTTCCCAAGAGGTGATTGTTAAAAAAGGCTTCATGTTCGGGCTAGATAAAAAAAAATTTTTCGTTCAGTGCGAAAGCACCTTCTACTACCAAGTATTTATGAAATGTTATCGCCTCTCTCTCTCTCTCTCTCTCTCTCTCATCATACTGCATTATTTCAGATATTGCAAGTCTTTTGAAATCCGTTCAGTAGTCAAGTAATTTCATTAAGATTACTATTATCAAGCTTTATAGAGCTATATTTTTTAAAATCAAAATATATATAATTTAAAATATTTAAATAAAGCTAAATAATTTTTGGAGTAACACCGTATGATAGGTCATGCATATATACTCAGGGATCCAGTCTCATATATGTAAGTGCTTATAGACGAGTAGTACACTACCGGCGTCGAATGTCATATGTAAAATACAGATAAGAAAAATTTTAAAAACATTGATGACGTGACACCTATAGAGGCTGCTTGCACTAGATGCTTTCCCAGCATTAATAACTAAAGGTTATTCACTAACTTAACAGATTTTTTCTGCAGCTCTTCCGTTATTTAAATAATATCAGGAATTTTATGCCTGCTTACGAATTATGCTTTTTAGATACTTTCTAGTTAAAATTATTTGAGTTTGAGAAAAATTGGTTTTTAATCTCCCTCTAATATTAAGAAATACATGGAATACTGTTGATATCATCTAACATATGCGAGTTGCAATGAAACATTTTTGAGTAAAGATAAGTTTGGGATTTGAGATATGAGTAAAAAATCAAAATTTAGAAATTCATACTAGGTTAACTCAAAAATGAAAATAAATCACTAGATATTAATTTGACTTCTGAAATTCAATATAAGTTTGAAGTTTAGCAAATATTTACACCCGGAAATGTCATCATCAGCTATAAGAACTTCCCAAATG
>CAKNXH010055771.1:0-36396 GCA_932178445.1 Andricus quercusramuli | reverse complement strand
CATTCCTCATTTGTATCCCTCAAAGCTGGGACTGGCGTTATAGTATATAAAAATGGTTTATTACATTTTTTTTAATTCTCTCTCGGGCTTCGTTTATATATCGCTGTCAATGTATTTTTAACGACCTAGGCATATCAATTTAAAAAAAAAATCAAATACTTGACCTCAAAAATGTACGAAGATAAGAAATTTTCGATTTAATGTTGACGGATCGCTAACGTCAATTAATTTTAGACTTAATAAATGTATACTTACCAGAAACAGGATAAATTTAATTCTTCTTGAGTGCTGTGCACAGTTTTCTCATGCTGATTTAAACATGATTTTGATGAAAATTTCTTGAATTTTCAAGTCAAAAAGACAAATTTTCAACAAAACATTTGAATTTCCAACCAAGAAGTATGTCAGAGGCCTGTAGATTAATCACTATTAATTCAGGAATTTTTAGAAGAGGAAATATTCTTGATTATGTAATTGATTTCTTAACATTTCTTTCGTTTTTCGGGCTGTTTTATATTGCCATGAATGTATTTTGAACGACCTAAGTACCTGGAATTGGAACGACTGGAATGAACCATGGAAGAGCTGTGGGTAGATGGAGTGGGGGGACGTAGAGTTTGGGAGCCAAGTGCTCCGCATCGACTCGTAGTTTGGGAGCCAAGTGCTCCGCATCCACTCGTCTGCTTTCCTCTGCCTGTCTACTCTTCTGCCTGCCCATGCAGAGATGTGACAGCACCATTAGTTACCAAAAGTACGAAAAGTAACTAGATGTCCGGCCAAATAACTGTCCGGAGTTACATGTCCGCTACGTGTAAATTCAGCCAGTCTCTATTCCATTACATGAGCAACAGGGATGGGTACGTTTAATACATCACGTATATTACATGGTTTTCGACATGTATATTACTACGTATATTACGTCCTTAGTTTTCTACAAATGTATTTGACATTTGCTCACGTCACTATATGGGTGGGGTAGGTATTCACTTGTCCAAAATTTAATTTTCCCTAAAACTCATTTTGCCGAAAAAATCACTAGATTACTAGCCGCCTTCAAAACAATTGATAGATGGGCTTCAACTTGCCAATTTTAATTGGCCAAGCAGAAGCCTTACCCACTAAACGAACTCCTTAATACCTGCCAACCCATGTTCCCGGAATCCGCTTTCGCATTACTTCAGGAACATGGGTTATAGGCATTCACCGCCGTACATCGGCGCCACCATCATTGCCCGCCTGGACTTCTTTAGGTTTCCATTCCAACCATGATGTCTTCGACATTATGGCTGGATGCAATTATAGCTCTGTGCAGTTTATCCTCCCTCACAGGGTACACGTCGTCCTCGGTAGAAGAGACAAACGTCACTTTTCGGGCTCGCCGGGCTTCGACCCCGTGTGTTAGTCACTTATAACTGCTGCTGGCTACGGATTCTATCCTGCTCTTCTCTTTTCTTTTGCCGAAGAACAGATTCAACATAAAGTGCTACTGCATCCCAATTCTCTTGGTTGCGGAGCATCATCGAGACTGTATTCTCGGGGGTGAAGACATTCCCGAGCGCATTCTCCAGATCGTACTTCTTAGTTGCCCATCTGTCGCAATTGTAGAAGGTATGTTCCACATCATCTACTTCTGTGAGACAATAATCACAAAATTCGCTTTCCTTCCTGTTTCGCCGGTGCAGATAGGCGTTAAAGTGCCCGTGTCCGGTAAGGAATTGGGTGAGATGAAAATTCACCTCGCCGTGTTCCCTGTCGAACCACGGAGCCACCTCTCCTATCAGCTTCGCTGTCCACCTTCCTCTTGTATCAGTGTTCCACCAGTGCTGCCATTCTTCTAAGGTTCTGGCTCTCTCTTCTGTTTTAATCAGAGTACGATTCTCCTCTTGTTGGCAACGCTCGTATTTTCTCTTCCTCTCCTTGGCGAGAAGGAAAATGGGAATTACTCCCGCCACAACCATCACTGCAGGTGCAGAAACAGTGCGATACGCACTTGCTACACGTAATGCGCAACGTCTTTGTACCGAGACCATTCGGTTTTGATATTTCTGTATATCAAGCGCATCAGCCCAGATCTCCGCTCCATAAAGCAGGATCGAGTGGGCCACACTCATTAACATTTTCCTCTTACTTTCTCTAGGGCCTTTGATATTAGGAATGAGCCTGGAAAGGTTCGCCACTGTTGAACTGGCTTTGTCCGATGCTTTCTGAATTTGTGCCCAGTGAGTCAGCTTCTGATCCACGGTCTCTCCGAGGTATCGGACAGCTTTCACAGCCTCTACGGGCGCTCCAGCTATCCGAAACCTCATTAGATCTCCGTAGTGTCTCTGCCTCGTGAGGACAACTAATTCGGTCTTACTGGCCGCCAATGACTGCCCATGCTCCTCAAGCCAGATATCAACCAGCCTGGTGACATGAGCCACTCTTAGCTGGGCTTGCTCTAAATTTCTTGCTTGTATCATGGCAGCAAGGTCGTCTGCAAAAGCAATCAATTTGGCCCACTCGGGCAGGACGATTTCTAACACGCCGTTGTATACAACGTTCCAGAGGTCTGGTCCAAGTGCAGACCCCTGGGCCACTCCTGCAGTGACTTTACGACTCTGCTGGCCCTCTGTCGTATCATACAACAGCTGCCTCTCGTCAAAGGAATCACATCGAGGGTGACCAGCACACAGGAGTTCCTGGATTTGCGATCACCCTGCCATGCCCTCTGAGTCACTGAGATGACTTCTCTTATTGCGCCAATAGTTGAGCGATTTGTGCGAAATCCATGTTGGTTCTCCGATAGTCCACCTGATTCTTCTATGGCAATCCGTAGCCGAGTCCGTAGGAGTTTCTCGAAGATTTTTCCAGCGTTGTCTAACATGCAGAGCGGTCTGAATGATGAGGAAGTGATGGGCGGACCCTTACCCTTATCCAACAGCACCAGCCTCTGCATCTTCCATCTTTTTGCAAAAATACCAGCTAGAAGACATGCATTAAACATATTCAGCAGTACGAATGGATATTCATTTCCAACTAGTTTGAGGATTTCAACTGGTATCCCGTCTGGACCCGGAGCCTTCCTGTTGCCCAAGGAAGAGATCGCACTGCGGAGTTCGTCATTGGTGAATAGCTGGACGTCAGCTTCCACCACTGGTATCGGAGCACGAACTCTCTCCGGATGATCTGGGAAGAATGCGCCCACGATTGCCTCCATAGTCACGGGGTCCCGTGGTGGTTCCGGAGATCGGAACCCAAAACAGCGAGTGACAATCTTGTATCCTCGCCCCCAGACGTCCTTGTCTACTTCATCAAGAAGCAAAACCCATCCTTGCCTTTTGCTGAATTTGATGGCCTTCGATAGTGCCTTCTTGGCCGCAAGATAAATCTCTTCAGACTCACCGACGTCAGCGCGACCCCTCTTACGTTGGGCCTTCCTGCGCTTCGCCAGTGCCTCTCTGCGGAGATCAGCAATTACATCATTCCACCAATAGGTCTGTTCAGCTTGTCGGTGCCTTGATCTTCTGGGCATTGACCTGCCACATGCTTTCTTGATCAAGCACATGGTCTGTTCGACCAAGCTTTCGGCCTCTTTCCTCGGTATCCTGTTGTGACGCACCACCTCGTCAGTAAGACCACCTGCTCTGGCATGATTTCTCCCTACATCAGAGTTGGACCTAACCCAGAACTTGATGTACTGGTGGTCGCTCCCAGTAAGATCCTCAAGAACATGCCACCCATGTATCATAGCCGATGCACCCGTAGAAGCTAGAGTGATATCGATTATAGTACCACGGTAGCCACCACGTCTGAATGTTGAGACCGTACCCGTATTGAGAGTAGTTAGGTCCAACCTGGCCACCATTTCTACTACCCTACCACCTCGGTTGCAGGTCCACGACATGCCCCACTCTAGCGCCTTCGCATTGAAGTCCCCAGCAATGATGACTTCTCCGTCCAACTCACGAATTACATCCTCCAATCCATCCAGTTTCCTGCAGAACTCATCAAGTCCCTCGTTGGGCGAGAGATAGACACTTACGTAGGTGGTGTTTCCACTCCTGACCCAAACGTAGCCATCGCCTTTACCCATCTCGTCCACTGGGAACAGTGACGTATTTTGAATCCAAATTGCTGCCGTGTTGGTATTATCCGGGTACCAGTTGAGCCCACCCATACCGCAGTATTGCTCCGAGATAATGAGCAGATCAGCCTTGTGTTCTCCCGCTAGCTGAGTCAGCAGGTCGCAGGCCAGTCTGCTCCTACTCAAGTTACCTTGTATAATGACCGCCATCAGCGCTCCTTACCATAGTACTCTCTATACACCGAGCACCTAGAGGTTCCCGGGATATGATCAGTGTTTGTATTGCTACCTATACGTTCAGCGCATAGATAGCAAAAAGGCTTCTCGCTGCAGGTCAGAGCCAAATGCCC
Organism: Andricus quercusramuli; assembly: GCA_932178445.1. NCBI lineage: Eukaryota > Metazoa > Arthropoda > Insecta > Hymenoptera > Cynipidae > Andricus > Andricus quercusramuli. Next base: position 31,983 of record CAKNXH010055771.1, on the reverse strand, counting down.
CTCCTTACCACACTTCCAACAAGTTTTCTGTCTATCCTTCCCCTTGCAGGAAATCGCTACATGGCCAAAGCCGTGGCAACGGAAGCACCGCGTAACAATTTTCCTGCGTCTTACTCGACAGCTAACCCACCCAATTCGGATGTGCCCTGCATCTTCGAGTTTCTTGGCCATGGTTTCATCGCATTCGATGAAAGCCATCCTGGATCCCCAACGGCTTGGATTTGAAAGATTTACTTTCAACTCCCCCACTTTTTCAGACCCGAGAAACTTGTCTAAGGCCTCCATAACCTCTTGCTCGTCGGATGCAGAGTCTAAGTCTCTAACATCCAGCCTCGCCCTCGGTACAAGCTGACGCACCTGCCCATTATCGCCCACAGCAGCTGTCAAAGCCTCGCTAAATTTGGTTTTGGCGTCAATACTTGCGCCCAATTCAAGCAGGACATCACCTGTTCTAGTCTCCCTTATACTTTTAACAGTAACCTCCATTTCGTCGGGTCTGACTTTGCTGCGAACAAGCTTGAGGACGTCCGCGTACTTTTTCCCTGCCGCAGGTTTGATCAACACTGCCTCCGGGCGAGCACGTGGCTTTCTCTTAGGTGTTTGTTTGGAGGGTCGTGCTGTAGCACTTGCCCCCACTGGCTGTGCGCCAGTTTCAGCCGCGGTTGTGACCTTTTTTCTATGCTTACGCCTCTTTTGTTCCATCCACTCAGAAACTTCTCCAGCACGTTGAATCTTCTTCGCTGGGCGTAATGAAAAGCCTTCACCTGGACTGGGCGTGCCCTCAGCTATCCTTTTTTTATTGCGTTCCCCCTTCGGAGTACTTAGATCAATGTTGTCCTGTGCATTCGGTTTCTTTTCCGGAAGTAACAATTCCGGACGAGCCCTATTCTGCTCTGCTCTGAATACTGTTAGAGTGTTCCTGGCCTCTTCTACTCCATCTCGAATTTTCAAGTCAAGGTTTGGCCTCGACTTGATGTATTCATGCATGTCATTGAAGACATGTGCAAGTTTGGTTAAGAGATCTTCCAGGGTCAACTCCTTTTGTTCCTCGTTATTTTCCTCCACATTAGCCTCCTTTGCTAAGCGTCTTTGGTTCCCCCCACAATCCTTGGAATCGGCATCGGCCACCGGGGCTTTCACCCGATCGGAACCGATGGAGAGATCTGAGCTCTCTTGGGGTATCTTGTTTTGAAGAAGCCTGCTCATGATTGGTTTATAATTCGGGGTTCCTTCCCCTAGCTGATTTTTGTCAGCCCCGGGTATTTGATTTCCCCGGTACCACCCATATCTGGGAGGCATTCCCCTATCCGCAACCTGGGGAGGCGCCTGATGGGGGATCAGCAAACCCCACACGAGAGACTCCGTAGAAAGACAAGAATGTTGTGCAATAGGGCGAATAGAACTAAATTGCCTTCGGACTGGGACATCTATAAGAGGGCCCAGTGCGAATACAATAAAAATATAAGGAAATATAAGCAGGAAGATTGGAGGGGCTTCTGCGAGGAATCGAAAAACATTCCGGAAACAGCGAAGCTCTACAAGATCCTAGCGAAAAATCCGGAAGCTCGCCTCGGGCTCATAAGGCTCGATAATGTTGAGTTTGCCGAGGATGAAGAAACCGAACTAGAGGAGGAAGATCGGGGCCAGGGGGTGGAGAGGGCCGACTGGAGTTTCGCCGCTAAGGTCGCTGATTACAAAAAGGTGGAATGGGCCGTAGGGTCCTTTTGCCCCTTTAAATCACCAGGGGCGGATGGCATGTATCCAGCGCTTTTACAAAAAGGCATGGATTTGGTCGTCACTCCTCTGACGAAATTATTTAGGGCAAGTATAGCCCTTAAACACGTGCCATCGGCATGGAAGGATGGCAGAGTGGCCTTCATACCCAAACCTGGGAGGGAGGGTTACACTGCTGCCAAAGATTTCCGACCAATCAGCCTAACGTCCTTCATTCTGAAGACGCTAGAGAGGCTGGCCGAGAGATACATTAGGGATGAGGTGCTTTTGGCCTCCCCGCTGCATAGAGGGCAGCATGCTTTCCAGGCAGGCTGCTCAGTAGAAACTGCGCTTCATGCTGTTGTAGCAAAATTGGAGCAGCAGTTGGAACAAAAGGGGTACGCTGTGGGCGCTTTTTGGATATAGAGGGTGCCTTCAGCAATACTCCTCCAGAAGTCATCTGTCGAGAGGCTCGGAGATGTGGCGTGTTAGTTCAGCTAGTATGCTGGATAGGAAGTATGCTACGCCGAAGAAGACTCGAAACCAGATGGGGTGAAGGCCTAGTAAGGGGGATAGCTCCGCGGGGGTGCCCACAGGGGGGTGTCCTGTCGCCCCTCCTGTGGTGCATTGTAGTGGACGGCCTCCTTCGAAGGCTAAATGAAGAAGGGTACTATACCCAAGGATATGCGGACGACTTTGTAATCCTAGTTAGTGGGGCTCATCTGGAAACACTGATGGGTCTTATAAGGTCGGCGCAGCGCATCGTAGAGCTCTGGTGCGATAGCACAGGGCTCTCGGTAAATCCGGAAAAGACCAACCTGGTCATTTTCACGAGGAATTATAAAGTTCCGAAAGCTGACGCTCCTGTATTTTGTGGTGGGAAGCTGACGTTTTCAGACTCAGTTAAATATCTAGGAGTAATCCTGGATAGCAAGCTGAGCTGGACGAAGCACCTGGAGACCCAATGCAGGGAATTTGTCATGACTTTTTGGATGAGCAGGAGAGCCTTTGGGTTGACGTGGGGGTTAGGGCCGAAAATGCTTGCATGGCTCTACTCTGCTGTCTTAAAACCCAGGCTCCTACATGCGGCCGTGGTCTGGTGGCCACGAGCGGAATATAAAACAATGCAGGACATGCTGCGAAGATTACAAACGCTAGCATTTAGGGGTTTAACTGGAGCAATGAGGACTGCGCCTACAGCGGCGATAGGATTCATGCTCTGTGAGGAACATGTTGCGATAACCGCCAGAGCGGCTCATGCGATGGGCCGCCTGACAAGAGCAAATAGATGGACTCCGGGGACTAAACACACTAGACTCCCGAGTGATATCAGTACACTGCCGATTCTACAGATGAGGCAAGATAAAATAACAAAACGCTTCAACTTTGCCAGAGCTTTCCGCGTCTGTATCCCAAGTAGGGATCTGTGGAAAGAAAACGGTAACCCGCTCCTCCAGGGGGAAATCAGGTATACGGATGGCTCCAGGGGAGAGGGAGGGTCAGAAGCAGGAATTTATGACAGTAAGAGAGGGAAAGGGATAGGGATCACACTTGGGCGACATGCTACTGTCTTTCAAGCGGAGGTCCTGGCCGTCCTTCGTTGTGCTGAAATACTAATAGAGGAAAACGCTGCTGGCAGACAGATCACGATCTGTTTGGACAGCCAAGCGACACTAACTGCAATCGAGAAACCAGACATAACATCAGAACTGGTTTGGGAATGCAAAAAGGCATTAAACCAACTTGCAGAAAGAAACAAAGTTGCTCTTATATGGGTCCCTGGCTACACAGGGATCAAGGGCAACGAAAAGGCGGACCAGTTGGCAAAGTGCGGCGCAGCGGGCGAATTCGTAGGACCGGAACTGGTACTGGGAATAGCGTCTTGCAGTGTCGGGATGGCTGTTAAAAACTGGATCCGAACAAAACACAGGGAATACTGGGAACAAACCAAGGGTTGTCGTCAGGCAAAATCCATCCTGGGGTATACCTATAGGATGGACAGAGCCAGGGAAATCCTGAGTTTACCCCAGAAAGACATAAGGACAGTGGTACGGACCCTGACAGGGCACAATCACTTGAACTATCATATGCACAAAATGGGGTATAGCCACACGACAGAGTGCAGGAGATGCGGCAGGGATGACGAAACATCCCTGCATATATTATGTCAGTGCCCGGCATTAGCTTGGCTCAGGCAACAGACTCTCGGTGTCTATTTTATGGAAACAGAGGAAATCGAAACGCGATCGGTGGTCGACATACTAGGCTTCGTCAAGAGGTCTGGGGTCAACTGCTGAGAGTGAAGAAGTAAGGGTGTGGCACAATAGGCTTTATAGCTTGAGCGCCAGGGGAGTTCTCTAATGGATTTCCCGCAAGTATTAAACCTAACCTAACCTATGTATCAATTTGAATCTACGAAATAAAAGGACAAGCTCATTGTTTTCTTCTTTATAAAACTCGAATTTTTTAAATGTAATTTTCCATTTGGAGTGATCACGGCAATATGCAACTTACAGAGAAAAGAATATGTTACAAGTGATTAGTGAAGAGAAGTTTGAGGATTTTCGGATAACGAATTGTTTGTGAATCACTTGTAAATGAAGCTGGTAAGTATTCATGTCGTATATTTATACACGTACTTTTATTTAAGGGCTGCTGAAATCAAGCGATGTGAGCGACAGTAAGCAGTACTCCTTTTTTAAATAAAAGTATTCATACAGGGGACAATCTGTTTGCTTTAATAATATTTTCGTAAAATACAATTTTCGGAAGTTCAGGTTAATTGAGGTTATCATTCGAAAATTGAATTTTAGTTAAAAATTATCAACTTGAACAGTATTCCTCACTGTATAAATACTGCTATTTAAAAACGGAGTACCGCTTGTTATCCAAAAAATATTTCATTCTAGTATCTACTTATTAAAATGAGGTGATTGAATTTTGAGGCTATGAGCTTGCGTCCAAAAGTCTTATTTTACATTTTTGTTCGTAAAATAAGATATTTTCGATTCATAAAATTTTATTTGTAGATAAATCAAAAATAAATACCGTACTTTGATAATCAAAATTTAAATTACAAGTAATTAAATATTTAAGATTCACTTAGAAGTTTCTTTCTATTTTCAATGGAAATAAAATATTGTTTTATTTTTACTATAGGAATTTGCATTATCATCGGAGATGGTGACGATCAATCAGAAGAGAAATCTTTTCACATACTGTAAAATGGAAATGTACAATGTCGATCAAATTTATCTCCTCTAATACAGAAAATCTTTAACTTCTTAACTTGAAAATTTGTAAAATTAAATTTATTCAGAAATAAGATATTCTCCTTTCTGAATAAATTCCATTTTAAATATTGTTTTACTTTTAAAACAATTTCTGTAAAACATGGTTCACATAACTTCGAAAGAAAAAAGATTTGTTCAGTCATGATTTCGTGATTTTAATTTATCATCAATTAGAATCGCAAAAGTTTAATAATTTTAATTGTGCTTCTAACACTAGGCTATTTATTTTCTATTAATCATTTTTCTTTGTAGGTCCGTCGTCAATCCTTGATGAAAAACAGAACCGCCAAACTCTCCACCTTGTCAAACTACCTGTATCCAAGAATTTAAACCTGCAGATGTTGAAAGCTTCTGAAGCTGCGATCTCTACATCACTCTTCAACGTCCGATGTTCGCTTATACATTAACACCAATTGAGGGCAGTGTTTCTGGGACCCCGCAGCTTGCCATGGTCTCTCCAGATGGAAAGTTACAGTTCGGGTCTAGGCAACTGTTGACCAGTGGCGAAAAGCTACAGAGAAAAGTTGGAAACATCGTTGAAAATCACAATTTTGACTCAGGTTTTCGTGTGAAGTAGAAATTGTCATTTGAGTCCGATTCATGAATTGCAAAAGATCTTGAATTCAGGTTTTCCTACCTGCTGCGAAGCTGGTTCTAACTCCACACTTCGATTTCATCTAATCCAATATTCAAAATACTTTCATATTTGGAAGATATCTGTTTTTGTAAAAATTTACTTTCCGCGAATACGATCTGTTTGAATAGTTCAATAAATATATTTTCAAGAATTTTTCAGTAGAAAAATATTATAAGAATTCTTTGTCGTTTATTTGCTTTTATTTCTAAATGTGATAGAAAAAATAGGGAGAGGGAAAAAATTTTGAATTATTCTAAAAAGTGGTAACTGGTAAGTAAATATATAATCAAATGATATTCAAAAATATAAGACAATGTTTAAATTAAGATTGATGCATACTATACGTTTTTTTTATTGTTATAATACATCATTTTTCTGGTTAGAAATGTTTGCCACCTCATTTTAATTATGATTTAAATTTATTAATGCAAATCATTACATAATAGTGAAGAATCAATATTTAAATGATTCAAAAATAATGAGACGGGTGGTTTTTCAAAGTTCCGTTCGTTCTGCTGATTAAACTTGGTATCCCAGGTCTTGAAAATACATATTTTTTGGGGAAGTTTGGTCGAGAACTGAAATTTAAGATGTGAGGATGGTTCTTTCAAGGTCTCACTGTTCTGATAATTAAACCTGCCCAGATAGCAATATGCGCGCATAGTGCGACGCACATGCGTCGCACGGCGTGCACGCAAGCAATGACGCAGATGCGTCCTCATATGCGTGACAGGTGCGTCGCACGTCGTGCGGATATCACGTCGTGCTGGTATAGTGCGAGTACACGTTGCAGGTTCTTGCGGACGGTATATATAGGTATATATATATATATATTGTAACTGCCAGCTTTTGGCACAGTTAACTTTAAGAACAATTCAAAAATTGTTTAAATAAATTTTCTTTAAATATAAGGGTTTCGCATGGAGGAAGAATAAGATTTCATTTCAGTAGACAGGTGTTTATTCACCAAACCCTATTCTGGCTATATTTACAAGTGATCCCTGACACTGAGCTATCTTAACAAAATTGTAATAATGCCTTTATATATTTGGTGGCAGGATGTGCTCTTATAATCTAAATCAGATAAATCAATTCTTTGGATTTTTATAAAAAGAAGTATTTCTTATATAACTTTAACCGTAGTGAGCTCTCTTGAGTTTTTCTTATTCGCAATACAAAGTAAAATCTTTAATGAGACTAATCTATTATTATTTTTATGTAATTTTTCTCGTTAATTTTACCTAAAATCTAATCCATTTGCTTCTTTAGCAGACAGGACTCTTTCCTGTGCAGAGACCGTTCGACCGAAATTACGGGCGTGTGTTGTATTGTGGGCCTTTTTGCCTTCACTTTCTCAATATTGAAATTTTATAATTCTATCGGTGTCTGCAAAGCAAAGACCCGAATAACGACTTACTTTCCTAATGCACTTTGGCAATCTATTAGGTAAATTAATTTTTTACGATGCTTTATTTTTAATGTAATATACCTAATTATCGGCTATTCAATATTCTTAAGATTGTAAATCAGGTAAGAGTGGTCCCTGGGACTCTTCTCTTCCTATGCTTTCTACGATAAAGGGGCCTGGGTCGAGTCGCTCTCGGGCCACAGGTGTAACTCCTACCTGCTCGAAGTAGAGGTGCAAGGGTTGTTCAAAATCAATATAAGAATTTCTATATCTAGATTTTTCCAGTTAAAAGGAATTTACTCTAAGTGAGATTTATTGCCAGGGTGGAAGTTCCCTTAAAATCAGAGAAATATTCTCAAAATTTAGCCTTTAGACTTAGCCGCTTTCTTGACCAGGTTGGGGAATGAATTCCCGCCCGCCCATAAGAAGCTAAGGTCTTAAAGACAAAGCTGTAAATTATAAAAGCTAACTGCATCAACCGGTTTACACAGTTAACTGTGCTCCGCTCTTCTGTTAGGCTGGTATAATTTCAGGTCGACAAGACTTCTCTCAAAAATTGTCAATCACCAAATAATCGTTTAACTCTCAATTTTATTTTAAGTTTCAGAATTTTCTCCTTTTCAGAGATCAAGGATCGCGCTCTCAGTCAAAACGAGTTCCCGCAGGAAAAAGAAAGTTGAAGCCTTGAATGGCACGCACAACTATTCAAGAAGATAGCCTCTTGTGAACAGGGTGAGGAAATGCAATTTCCGTCCTCTTCTAGAGGGTCTTCTCTTTAAAGAGAGGATTTGGGGACTTAGGTTTTTAAGCCTAAGGGCACAAATTCTCCCAAGTTCTTGGAGAGAGTTACTAGGCAAGGATGGAGAAGAGAATTCTCCAGCTTCCCTCGAGGTACTCCCCAAGATTGTTGCGTTTGCCACGCAACACCCCCAACTGCCGTTTTAGGCTTGCGTAACGCTTTTTATAGAAGCGTTACCCTTTCGACTCCCACTATTCGCGTGCTAGTAGCAAGTGGGAGGCTTCGGAGTCTGCGCTCTTCTGTTGCTCCTCTGTGATGCAACAGAATACTCTACTTTCGAGCAAGCAGAGAAGTTTGCCTAATCAAAGGCTCTGTTACTGGAACCCACAGGTTTCAATATATATATATATATATATATATATATAGTTGCGCACTCGAGGCCTGACATTGTTCTCCAAGACTTCGAGAAACGAACTATATTCGTGATCGAATTCTCGGCTCCATCCGAATACAACATCACTGCAAAGGAGAAAGAAAAAGAGGAGAGATATCAAGACCTTAAAAGAGAGCTGCGTCGACTGTACCCAAAATATTCGGTACGAGTAATTGTTCTTGTGATAGGTGCTCTCGGAGGTGTGAAATTATCGCTGGTTCGTAACCTTAAAGCCATACCCGCGTGCCAAAAATATGCCAAGGCTCTTGCGAGATGGATGCAGAAAGCTGTCATCCTTGGGTCGCTTCGTGTCCTCAAGACACACGAGGGTTTCGCCGGCCTGTCGTTGTGATTTCGTCGTGCCCTGTGACCACCCATCTCACGGATGTGAGACGTGGCCATAGGTGTATTTTACCGCGGTTCTACTGGGGGCCATTGACATTTTTTCCAGATGGCAGTTGCTCTTAGTGGTACCCTGCGGTGGTTGTTTAACTTTTTTTTAATTATATATATATATATATGTACAATATTTAAATATAGATTGTTGAATAAAAGGCAGGTAACAGGATAAACAAAAAAGGTTTCGTGCGAAAACGTTCTGAAACAAAAATTTGGTTGCGGGAGGAATGGGAAAAAACAAAATATTCTTTATCTACCTTGTCTTGAATTTCTTCATAATTTCGAAAACTGCGCGTTCTCTACTATAATAATCAGGAGAATGTATGGTAGGGAAATTTTTCAGTATGTTCAATGTATATTTTCTACTTATTTTGATTTTGAAAAGTGCAATCTACGGCGGTGTTTGGTTTACCGCACCAGAAATTGAGGTTATGTGTCACTATTTAATCAATATTTTCAGAATTTCACGTAACTCTGACTGGATTTGTGTCAATTATGAAATAAAGTGTTCTCTTATTTGCTATACACGTTTGGATAAACATATAGCAATGTTTAAAAATCACTTCTCTCTTTTCACTTAAAAAAAATAAAAATGAAATATAAAATAAACTGAACACGAAAACCGTTTGCACTCCGAAATAAATTGTACGTACATATAAATTATGAAATATATCTAAGTGCCCACGAACAAGAAGACCGCAAATTTTCAACATTCAATAACGAATCGATAAACGACCTAGCCTTTTGGCGTGCCTCGCATGCAGTGCGAGTAACGTGCGTCGCACGCTTGCTATCTGGGTGGTATTTCAGGTTTGTGAAAATACATCTTACTTAGGGAAGTAGGGTTATGAACTCAAAGTTGAGATCCCTGGATGGTTTTTTGAAGGTCTTATTATTCGAACAATCAAATCCTGTAGTCCCAGTGTTGAAATCACATCTTCCTTGGGGAATTAAGGTAATTTAAGATTTTAGAATTGATTTTTAAAGGTACCTTTAAGAATCCAATGATTCAGCCTAGTAATTCCCGAGAAATATGTATTTCCAGCTCCTGGGCTACAATGTTTAATTATAAAATTCATGAGGTTTTAATATCAGACCAATGAGACCTTTAAAAAACCATCCAGGTATCTTACATTTCAGTTCTCAAACTAACTTCCCCGAGAAATATGCATTTTCAAGGCCTGGAATACCATGTTTATAATTATCAGATTGAGCGGACCTTTGAAAACCCATCCATCTTATTGTTTTTCAAGCATTCCAATATTAATCTTTCCTTACTGAATAATAATTCACATTATATTTACTTATCAGTTTCCTCTTTTTAAAAAACTCCAACCTTTTTCGATTTTCTCTTGCATTTAAAAGTAGAGGCAAATTTAAATGACAAAGAATTCTCATAAACGCCACAAAACGTCTATTTGTAAAACTCTACCAAAAAAATATATTTTTTTTGCGCAGAAGGTAAGTGTAATTAGTATTTGTTAACATAAAAATATTATGCTTTTGCAAACAACAACCTTTATAAGACTTACGGTTCGTCTTAATGAAAGCGTAGCCGGCATAACCCCAAACATAACCTCTATAGTTACTTCTGTACAATAATAATCAACATGCTTGTTCATGATAATTCATTATGTTAACAACTGTCAAAAACACTTACCTTATGTGCACGAAAATATTAATTTGTTTGAGAAGCGAGACAAAACAGGAAACACCCGAAACTCATGTATACATAACTTTGAGAGAAATCAGCTGATTTGGCATGTGCTCTTTTCTTTTCGTCAAAACATTTTAAAATGTATTTAGTTCATCGTCTTCATTCGCCCATGATTATTTTTAGCTCAATAAACTTGCCTATAATTTGAAAAACATTAAATTTTCTATTTTAAAAAAATCGAGCATTCAAATTACCGCCATTCGGAGATTTTTCCGCTGACGGAAAAATCGCTATTTTCACTATAGCTGTATCTACATGGAGACGATTCGGAAGCGTAATAGCGTTTTTCGCCAGCGCATTGTATAGGTGCCAACTGTTGGATATTAACGCTATGGAGAAAATGTCCTTAGATATGAATGAGTTGATTGACAGCCCTACGATGGCAATTATGGCATAAAGATAATGTTGTTTGCTTTATTTTGAAGCTAATGACACATTTTCGGGAAATATCACAGTTTTCTGTCAGATAATTTGAGGTATATGCTGCAAGAGTTGCGAGACAAATGTGTAAATTAATTGACAAAAATATATTTTATTTCATTGAGTATAAGTGCTATTCATACAACTGTTAATAAAGCCAGAATTGCAAGATTATTTGATAATATTTCTAGCCCTGAACAGTTTGAAGCGAAATAATTAAGCTAGATTTGAAATTGGAATTTATACTCGAATCTCAGATGTATTGTAATTAGTCATATTACCCTAGTAGCAACGTCTGCCTTGTATGAGAAAGGCCAGAGTCTGGCTCAGCATCTGCTCCCCCTAGTCGACCAGACTGGCGGGAGAAAAGATCAGACCAGACGAAAAACAGAATCTGGTAAATAAAGGAACCAGATTCTTGTATTTTGTTTGAATAATAGTAATTAATATAAATAATGAAATTGAAAATCTAGCAATCGGAAATTTGAACGATTCACAAGTATGAACAAGCATGCAAGCATGCAAGCTTATACGACAATAGGTTATGTTTTTAATATTTCAGTGTGTCTCCTGGAATGTTGTGACGTCTCCGCAGTATATTCTCCCAGAAAGGGCTGAAATATAGTGTAAAACTATTACAGAAACCTATTTAGTATCATTTAACATTATTTTAATTTTGTCTGGTGTATATCATGAGCAGTCTGGATCAGAATCTGCTATACCAGACTCTGGTGCCAGAACAGCACGCCAAAGCGGAACCAGCCGGGCGTCAGGCTGCAAACAGATTCTTCCTTTTCTGGCGTCCAGCTTGCGCCAGTCTGCAGTTATCTTGCTACTAGGGTAGTATATACACGAAGGATAATCCTTTCACTGAGCCGAATTTCGGAATTAAAAAATTAGTAATTCTATATAATTTCAGCTAAGCAACACAAGAAACCATCAATTATGTAAGGTTATGTCACAAAAGCAGACAAATACGTCGATATGTTGCTTTCACGCTTTACACCCGGCAGATCGGCGCGGATTTTAAATCTTGAGAACTCCAATTTTATATGAAGTACGCTAATTTAACTTTTAATTGAGTAATCGTGCAAAATGCATTGTTATCCTTATAAGAATGATCATAAGTGTGTTTAACAAGAAATGATAAGCCTATGGGTTGTTGGATTTACGTTCAGAAAGATAACCAATTTTTTCATAGTCACGTGTGATTTTGAAGTAAATGATAAAGTAAATAGTATATGGCAAAATCTACAGAAAATTTCTTTGAGATTATGTACAATTTCAAATTCAAAATCCTCATGTTAACTATGTTGACAAAGGCTCCAACACCAAAACATAACCTCTACCATAAGCAGCTTTCCTGTTTGATCGCTTTATCGTATTTGCTATCGGCCCGTGCTTATCTACGTCAAAATAAAGGGAGGTTTTGGGTTAAACGTCACATACAGGAACACATGAGGCTCCAAGTAGGGGCATGATACTTATTGAATTCATCATTTTTTCGCGAGCACAAGAAAATGACAGGGAAACGATAAGAAAACGACAGCCGAAAATGACTGGCCCTAATTGGCCATAATTTATAATAATATTGTGTAACATAAATTCTCGACGACTTGCAGACTTATTTGAACTTTCCTGTAAAGCTTAAAAAATCATTAGCAAGAGAAAATTATTATGGGAATTTTCATGATGAAACACCTTTGTGTAGCCTGTTGCTAATTCCGAATTATCTTCAAACACATAAATTGTGGAATGTGTTCCATTTGCCATTTTAATGCCTTCTTCTCCTTACAAAGGACTAAACTTCAGTACCACGGGCAACAATTTCAGATTATTTTCAACTTTCTTCATCCCCCAAGAAGTTCAATGCGTGCTCCTAATTCCATGATCCAACAAAGAATGGTCTCGCCACGCGCATTTAAAAAAAAAGTGAACCAATCAAAGGGTCCGTAGGTTGCGCGTGGCGGAACCATTCTTTGTTGGATCATGGAATTGGAGCATGCAGTCAACCCAGTCAATTTGTTAAGGGAATGAAGAAAGTTGAAAATAGTCTGAAATTTTTGCCCGTCGTACTTAAGTTTAGCACTTTGTAAGGATAAAAAGTCTTTAAAATGGCAAATCGAACACATTCCACAATTGATGTGTTGGAAAGATAATCCGGAATTAGCAACAGGCTACAAAGAGGTGTTTCATCGTGAAAATTTCCATACTAGTTTTATTTTGCTAATGATTTTTTAAGCTTTACAGGAAAGTTCAAATGGCTTACGAATAAGTCTGCAAGTCGTCGATGATTTACAAAGTTACACGATATTATAATAAATTATGGCCAAGCAGGGCCAGTCATTTTCGGCTGTTGTTTTCCTGTCATTTTGCCTGTCGTTTTCTTGCGGTCGCGAAAAAATGACAGAAAAAAAATGACAGAGAAAAATGACACAGCTGTCATTTTTTTCCTGTCATATCTTTTCGTAAGGGTGATCATAATAAATTCTTAAAATTCACTAGAATGATCCCTAGACAATTTGAAGTATTGCCTAGAAATAATAAAACAATATTTTCGTGTAACACTAAATTTTTTTTCAATATTTTTTTTAGTCATACTAATTGAAATTCACCAATTAAAATCTTGTTTCAATGCCATAAAGAATACAAAATAATATTAATAACAATATAACATACAAATTTCAAGTAACTATTTATTTGTTAAATTTTTTGAACATATAGAGTCAAGTTGAAGTTCAATTCTTTGAATTGTGAACAAGAAAATAAGTATTATCAGTTTTTTTTTCATTTGAATAAATATAATTTTTATGAGATTCTTGATCAAATTGAAGAAAGATTTTTGGATATTTCATTTATGTCAAAAGAGAATCTAGAAGTCTTAAAGGAATTTTTATTTTTAAAATTATAAAATTAATTTTTCGAAATAGAACATTATTTTAATTTTTCCTATGAACCTAAAAAAACTTTTTTCATTGTCATAAAACCTTATAAAATTCTTCAAAATTTCGTACAAGTTTTAATTATTTTTGAATCGTTTTAGAATTTCTGAATATCTCTCCGAGTTACTCTCATTTTTCTAAAACAATATAATATGGCACAATTGCAAAAAAAATTTTTTAATCTTTTACACTTTTAAAAAAAATGTTAGGAAATAATTTAAAACATTTTGTCTCTTTCTGAATTTTCTCTCAGAATTAATTACAAAACAATCATTTAAAATTTTCGCATTGCTCTTAGGAACATTTTTTTATTCTTTTTACACCCTGCAAAGTTCAGTTTACCTTACCATTTTTCAAGTCCTGAAAAATTAAGAAAATTGTCTCAAAGTCTTCCATATTCTTTTTCCGCAAATTTTGTAATCTTCAAAACTTAAAGTTATTATTTAAAAATAAAACCTAAACCATTTAAAATTTTCCCAGAAATCTTTAACAAATGTAATCTCCTCAAATTTTTCATAATTGAAAAGCTAATAATTTTTATCGAATTCTTCAATATAAGTTTTTTCCCATAATTTAATTTTTCTCATCTCTTTAAAAATGTGAGAAAGTTTACAAATGATAGTGTGGGAGCGAAATGTGAAGAACAGAATTATAACCCATTATTAAAGAATCATTTAAAATTCACATTTGTTCTTCTATCAATAATGTTTCAAAACAATCGGGTCAAAATACTTACCCCCTCCCCCCCTCCCCAACATAATAGATCGAAACGAAGCACTAACTTCTTCACCCTTTTTAATGTTACGTAAAATGTGGACGCTCCCAATATGATTAAACAATATTTGATAAGTGTATCTATTATATTAAAAACACAATTAATAAACAGAAAAAAAGTTGAGTTTGCACGTTTTCAAGTCGTTGACTCAGTCTCCCTCTAAAAAACGGGTTATACGAACAGGTAAAATAAGCAACTCATTTTAAAGCGGTAGTAAAATAGTATCTATTATGCTGAAAATAGATTAAAACCTTAATGTGTATCTTATATTTAATTCGACTCTATTAGTCGACATCAGATTCGCATTCTTTTATCATGTATTCCATCATCTTGTTAAAAACAGAGAAATACATTTTTTCTGGAAGAGCTTCGAATGCTTTTAAAAGTTCTATAGTGAATCCACACTTATTTTCTTTGTCCTCTTCGCCCTCTTGTGCAGATACGTCTAAATTTGAATGTTCATTCCTATTCGCTGTTTGTACTGGCTCATTTAGCTTTTCTGCAGCGGTCACTGCCAATGCAGTGATTGCTTTAATAGTACTTATAAATGCCTCTCTTTCTTCAGAATCATGACCCGTGCTTTTTTTTCCGTTTAAATTCGTCTTGAGGAGGAATAACCATATTTTCTTTATTATGCCTTCGTGGTTGACGCACAAATCCCAATGGTCGAGGTCGTGAATGTTCAGGGAACGAGGGCAATAGCCACTTTCCTGAAGAGCGACGTGTTTCAATCTCAGACGAGGAGGTAGTTCCAGGTGGAGAACAATTACGTTCAGGATGGAATGACGATTTCTTCTTTGACATATTTTCGAGAAAACTCGAAAATCTTTCTGAATGCGGAGTTTCAAACATTGTTTTTGATTCGGAAGTTGAAGAAGCAGAGAAAATATTATTTTGTGTCGAAGAAATGCTGTCCCGGTAAAAAGGTGCGAATTGAATGTCATTAATGTGCGAACAAATATCGTGGAATTTCAAACGTTTTGAATACCTTATTAATTCCGTTTTTGAAATATACGTTTTAATTTCTTTTATCGTAATTAAATTGTGTTGCATTTCAATCCCGTTTAATGTGATGATTATTTCAGCTAACAAATGAATACACTTTAATTATAATTGGAAGTTAAAAATTGAAATCAAGTTAATACTGCTTGATACCGTAAGCCAAACTGGAATATTGAAGACAATTTAATTCTCTCCAGCGAACAATAATTGGGAGCAAACCAATGCCATTGAATTACGTCAGTCGACCGCGAAAATTGAAGTCAATTTTATACCATCTGGCACGTAAAAATTCCGAACAAATGAATTTTATTTAATTCGATACAGAAAACTCGGAAATTGAGACCAGTTTAATACCGCCTGGCAAGTATAAATTGCAAACAAATGAATTTTATTCAATTTGATACAGAAAACTCGGAAAGTGAGGCCAATTCAATACCATCTGGCAAGTTCAAATTGCTAACAGATGAATATTATTTAATTCGATACAGAAAACTCGGAAATTGAAGTCAATTTGATCACTTTCGTATGGTTGAAAATTAGAGAAACTTAAAATTTGATGCCAATTTAATACGTTCTGATGAGTGGATTTTAAAATTGTTTTTTTTCAGATTTATTTAAAATAATGTTAATAAAGTAAGATAAAATATTATAAAAAAATAATTAAATTAATGACATACATATTCAATTTCTTTATATTAATTACTTACAATACTTCGTAGAAACATAAAATTTCATAAATACTATTTATTAAAAACTACTGTGCTTCAATGTTGTTAGGCATTATGCAGACATACTGCTTTTGTTTAAAATCTATACCCACTATCTTGGACTTGATTTCTGGTAGGGCAATGGGTGAAAGTTCTACATTTTCAGTGACCTCCCAGATGTGGTGTACTTTCACGTCCCCAACAAAAAAGCAATTTTTTGAGAGAAAAATGAAATTATTTTAAGAGAAATTTAGCTGTTTTAAAAAAATTTCTAAAATGGTTAAGAATTTAACAAAGTTTAAAACATTTGAAACAAAATGTTAATTTTTTAAAATTTTTGAATGAAATTTTAAAGCTTTTGAAGAATTTTGAAAGGTTTTAGGATAATACACAAATTTTCTTGAGATTCCTGAGAAAATTTTAAGTTATTCTTCCAAAATAAGAAATTAATGTAGTAAAAAATGTAGTAAGTTTAAAAGATATTTAGTAGTTTTGACAAGATTCAAAATTAATTTAAAACTTTCAATGATTTAAATAATTGGAAAAAAATGTAGATTTAGCAGATTTCGAACTAAAAATTGAGAAGCTTTTCAAGAATTGTGAAAAGTTTCATAACAAATTTTTTTTAAGATTCATAGGAAAATTATTTTTAATCTTGAAAAATTAGTTTTAAGAGAGTATTTTACAGGATTTCAAAAGATTTCAAAAATTCCCAGAAAAGAATCTGAAATATTTTAAGGCAATTTTTTAAGAAAAAAATTGTAATCATTTTAAAACAAAAGAAGTTTTGAAAGAATTTCGAAAACAATTTGAAATTTGAAAAAATTTGAAATGATTTAATACAAAATGTAGATTTTTGCAGGTTTCGACCAAAAAATTTCAAAGCTTTTTAAGAATAGGATTTTTTAGATAAAAATCAAATCATAAAAAAAAATATTTTAAAGTTTACAAAAATTTCAAAAATAATTAGAAATTTGTAAAGATTTCAAAAATTTCGAAACAAAATGTAGATTTTTCAGATTTTAAAGTAAAATGTTGATTTTTTAAGGACTTTTGAATAATTTTAAGAGCATGTTCAAGAATATTTGAAAACAAAAACAAGTTTTGATGTATAAATAACAAGTGAACAACCATTAATTTGAAACTAGTACTTAAATCAAAGTAATCTTAATAATTTTTTAATAATTTTACAAAAAATTGAGAAGTTTTCCAAGAATTGTGAAAAGTTTCATAGCAAATTTATTTCAAAAAAAAGGTTATGAATATATTTTAATGTTTCTCACTTAAGATTGTTCCGAATGATATAATTTTGAAAGTTTACTAATTTATTGATTCATTCTTCAATTTAGAGCATTGAAAATGATAGCGTGGATTTACATTTTTTGAGCTTTCATTTGCAGTTCAGTTTTTATTACTTCAATTAAAAAAAAAACTTAGCTTCAAGAATTCGAATTTTTTAATTTGTTTGACTGAAAAAATATTGCGAGCCGGGTAATAACCGATAATTTTTTCTTTGATTAAAACGGCCACCTGTTCCTTTTTCGAATTTCCCATTGAATAGTCATTGAATAGTTCTTAAAAAATATAAACTATTTTTCAAATAAATTTATATAGAAAAAATTAGTTTTTACGAAGATATTAACAAAATAGGGCAAAAGTGGAGCGAATCCCATGCATTTGATCCATTGTTTCCCCCTCAGCAGTTAACGAAATGAAGTTAGCTGATTATGAAGTGAAAATACCTAATTCGATCGTGATCTCTACCGGATGTTTCCGAAACAACCCGAACTGAGCAACTTTTCAACTACTGGCGACTGACGAGAAGAGTACTTCAAGCTGTGCTAGGCTTTATCATCAAGCGAATAATTCCAACAAAGATATATCTTTGATTCCAGTAATTGTGAGATTTATAAAAGGATTAGATGTTTGATACAAATTTAATTGCATACATTGAGTGTTTATAGTTTAGTGGAATATTTTCCATAGTGGAAATTATCTTTTTCGACATCAGGAAAGGTCAATATACAAGTACATGAAGTCAATATATTAGACCAACTTTTGTGCGAACATAACCTATTTTCTTATACTT
The DNA here is from genome assembly GCA_932178445.1 of Andricus quercusramuli. Taxonomy (NCBI): domain Eukaryota; kingdom Metazoa; phylum Arthropoda; class Insecta; order Hymenoptera; family Cynipidae; genus Andricus; species Andricus quercusramuli. The sequence goes on along the minus strand of CAKNXH010055771.1, from coordinate 13,709 downwards.
TCTACGTGGTTTCTCTCGCTCTTTGCCGATTTCGTTTCGACACGTCGACATTCATGTTTATAGTGTATTAAGCTAATGAATAATGAGAATAAAAATTAATTGGCTTCTTGTTTCTATGAAAACTCGAAATAATAATTTTCTGTCGGTAATCTTAGAACAATCAAAGCTGGGCGTGAAGGCCTGTTTTTGAGCAAATCTTTCCTTAGGTATTTTAAAGAGTCTTTCTGTGTTATTACTGCTAGAAATGAAATTTTGATCATAATTATGATTCATGTTGCTTTCACCATCATATGTTTCTAAATTTTTTGCTTATCGTTACAGCCGAAGGCTAAACTTGGTTTAATTCACAAATTAAATTTAAAGAAATGTATCGAAAAATATTCTAACCGATTTAATTGAATTTTAATAAAATGCAATCAAAACTATTGTTTTAAAAATTCCTAGGAGTGAAATATTTTTCAATTTTGATGACATTTTAAACCAAGTTCAACCTTTGACTGTATCAACGGAAAAAATTCTTGAAATATCTCATTAAGTCACTGAAATTGATAATTTTCTACATTAGTGTAGAAAATTATCTTAAAATTTAGCCAAAAAACATGACAATTTTTTTGATATTTTTGGACTCGTTGATATTTGTCGGAAACATTAAAATTCCAAGTTTTTTTTTTCAAATACCTTACAATAAAATTAACAGATTGCCTTCAATTTATGCTTATTAGGCTCACAACTTTATCAACTTTCGTGCAATAATTGGAAGAAAATTTAAAGTTTAATGTTATCAAAACTAGAGTGCTTTTTTAAGCTATTGAAAAACAGACCCAGATAACATTCTGTTAGCACACTGATGGCGTATATGCACGCAGATCGTCTAGCAGAATCTGACGCATAATCTGCTACGCATATCGCTAGCAGATCTGTTACGCATATCGCTAGCAGATCTGTTACGCATATCGCTTGCAGATACGACGCATATCTACGACAAATATAAACACTACTTCTAATTTGAATTTTTTTGCATTTTGAGAAAATTGTCAATGCTCAAAAATGCGAAATTCCAATTCGCACTAGTGTGGACTTTATGTATGCGCAGATGGAGTGTGGACTCTACGGGTTAAAATGAGAACAATAAGGACTATCATGGATGCGTGCACATGTACCGGCGAACCATACGTCTTGAATTACGATTTCAAGGGAAAAAACCGCAATTCCAAGATTTTTTGGAAATAGTGAAATCTTTCGATGTAATGGAAGTTGTCAAAAAGATCACTGCACAAAACATAACCCGATTTTATCATTATTAAGAAATTGGACTATGTCACGCGTTTGCAGGTTGCGCTGGATTTTCACGCCATGCGACCTGTATGTAACAAAGGAAAATAGTGACCTTGACTTTTAATCCGTGTTATCTAACCATGCAGCACAAAATGATGCAAATAATTGCGAAAACGACGCGACTCACTTGCGAGCTTGATGAAATTCGCAAACTGGACATTTGCCGGCATGCGCGCGCATTCCTCGAGAAATGGTTCCCGCGAATTTTAAAAAACTATAATTTTCAAAGAAATCTTCATTTGAGTAGACTAATTAATTTTGTGTAATATTGATGTTGATTTGACGAACTTCATTAATCTATTTTTATAATATTCAATACATTCAGGATGGCCTGGAAACATGGAGGAGATAATTTTTTTTTTTAACAAGGTTATGTATAAATACCGGCACCGACAAAGAAAATGCGCGATATCAATTTAAAAATAACAAAAATTTGGTTATATTTTAAAAATTAATTTTGCCAGAAAAAAAATAAAGATGGAAATCCTAATTTTGGAAATTTTGCCCAAATAAAGTAAATTTTTGGATACTTCATATTTTTGTACATTTCCGGAAAAATAACGTAACTTAAAGTTTTCAATTCTTCAACATTTCAAAAGTTTCGAAAGAATCCCAAAAATTTTTTAATATTTCCACAAATCCACAAAATTAAAAAAAAATTATTTAAAAAATTTCAATATTGTTTTGAAAATGGTTTATATAACTTTCCAATAACAATTAATTTTATATGTAATAACTATAGGAAAATTAAATATTATTAGAAAGAATTCTGCCCTCATAGTGATTGCAGACTCTGCGTCACATTCTCACGGTATTGTGTGATGCAGAGTGTGTTGGCCAAATGCGACTCATAGCGCTCGCAGATGTGTGCTCGACAGTCCATGCTGGCGAGATGAGTGCGTTATTGCACGCAGAATCTGACAATCACAATCTGCGGGTGATCTGCGTCGCAAAATTGTTATCTGGGGATGTCCGGAAACTTTCGCATGGCAGTGTATAATATTACATTATTTATATAATCTTGTATGTGTAAACGCCCCTGTGTTCGCAATAAAAAGTTTGAAATACATATACATGAAAACGAAAGTTGTTATTATTATTATTCGCAATTTTCAACAAAAGTTTCTGATGTCTAATCCAGCGATTTATACATTTTGCACGCAAATTAATTCAAGTCAATTCCATTTGAATCATTCACTTTTCCGTTCACACTTTAATTCCGTTTTGTTCCGTCGTAAGAAGTGCTTTCATTTTTATCACTTTCTTTTCGTGTTCACTTTTTCGTTCACACTTTCATTCCATTTTGTTCCGTCTCACAAGTGCTTTCATTTTTATCACTTTCATTTCGTGCTGCGGCGTTGTTCTGCATTCAAACGAGATTTTCAAAAACGACATTCATTTAGATCGAAACGTTTCTATTCAATTCAATCCACACCTTCTTACCGGGGTTAGAAGGCACTCTTTTTGACTGTGGAGTTGCATGACATATCATTTCCAATGTTGAAGTTGAAGTGGACATTGGTCGCGGTAATTTTTTGTATAAAGCAGCTGACGATGGTTGTCCACTATTCGCAACAGATTCAGTTTCCTGCGCCGGTGCTAAGGTTGAATAAATATTACATTAATATTTATCCTTTGAATAAATGTACATAAATTTATGAAAAACAGTGATCAGAAATTGAATAGTATTCCTTTACGACTGGCCTTGTAACTGGAAATCAAATTGTGAAGGTAAATCACCTTCTGGCATGGACGTTCGACCTGTTAATTGGCTGTGGAAAGCAGCTGACGATTGATGTTCAATATCCGTAACACAATCAGGCTCCTGCGCCCGTGCTAAAGTTGAATAAAATATTACATAATTATTCTTTCTTTAAATATTAATACTGTGAAGGCTTTTCCCGCTTTTTCATGTTTTTATTTAAATATTGCCAACATCTTTCGACTTAGATCAGAGTCGAAACACGTCGGCAATATTTCAATAAAAACATCAAAACCCGGAAAAGGCCTTCACTAAATTAATATTCTAAGATACCGTAACAGTTTTGGAATTCTGTTATGTCACTAATATAGAACAGAGTAATAGAAATGTTATGTCACTAGAATGTCACAGGTGTTCCAAGACAGAACATGAAGGTCACGTTGTTCTGTAATGCTGTTACTGCAAGGATATGTAACAGTTATAGAATTCTGTGATGTAACTAATATAGAACAGAGTGATGGAGCTGTTATGTCACTAGAATGTAACAGGTGTTCCAAGAACGGAACATGAAGGTCACGTTGTTCTGCAACGCTGTTACTGTAAGGATATGTAACAGTTATAGAATTCTGTGATGTAACTAATATAGAACAGAGTGATGGAACTGTTATGTCACTAGAATGTAACAGGTGTTCCAAGAACGGAAAATGAAGGTCACGTTGTTCTATAACGCTGTTACTGTAAGAATATGTAACAGTAATAGAATTCTATGATGTAACTAATATAGAACAGAGTGATGGAACTGTTGTGTCACTAGAATGTCACAGGTGTTCCAAGAACGGAACATGAGGATCACATTTTTCTGTAAAGCTGTTACTGTAAAGATATGTAACAGTTCTAGAATTCTATGATGTAACTAATATAGAACAGAGTGATAGAACTGTTATATCACAAGAATGTCACACGTGAGTGATGGAACTGTTATGTCACTAGAATGTCACAGGTATTCCAAGAACGGAACATGAAGGTCACGTTGTTCTGTAACGCTGTTACTGTCAGGATATGTAACAGTTATAGAATTCTGTGATGTAACTAATGTAGAACAGAGTGATGAAACTGCTATGTCACTAGAATGTCACACGTGTTCCTAGAAGGGAACATAAAGGTCACATTGTTCTGTAACGCTGTTATTGTGAGCATATGTAACAGTTCTACAATTCTGTGATATAATAAATATAGAACGGAGTGATAGAACTGTTATTTCACTAGAATGTCACACGTGTTACGGGAATGGAACATAAAGGGCATACTGTTCTGTAACGATCTTAGATCAGAGTTGTACCGACGGTCGGGCGCAGTCAGTTACTTGAACTGGATTAGAATAACCTACAATAGGGGACAATGTTTAAAATAAAAAAATAATGAATATATTCATAAGATTACCCTGGCTTTTCCAGCGAAAAAGCATGGCCGAGATTTTGTCATGAACATCCAAGCGGTTCGATAGCGCAATTGGCTAAGACATCGGCTAGGTACATTTGAGTTAGGTAGTTTTGGTAGGGTTCGAATCCCCAGCGAGTGCGATTTTTCAACGGGTTTAAGCGTGCGATTATATGTATAGAGGAGTTTGAAATGGTGTTATTTAAAATATAAACTAAGTGCAGCAATAATACAAAAAACATTTTTTGTTACATATGCTTGTAACACTGTTATGGAATTGTTACATAACGATCACAGATCAAATTGACATCGTAACACTGTTACATGTGTGTTACGGCATTATTACAGAACAATGTTCCTCTATAACCCTGTTCCTAAATTGTTCTAAAAATCCTTTTTGAAATATAACGCTTTTCCAGAATTAATACAGAACGATTACAAAACAAAATTACATCGCAGCACTGTTACATATGCGTTACGGCACTATTACAGAACAAAGTCCCTCTGTAACCCTGTACCTAAATTGTTTTAAAAATACTTTTTGAAATATAACGCTGTTCCAGAATTGTTACAGAACGATTGCAAAAAAAAGTAACATTTTAACACTGTTACATATGTGTTACGTGACTATTACAGAACAATGTTACTCTGTAACCCTGTTCCCAAATTGTTCTGAAAAGACTTTTTCACATATAACCCTATTCCAGAATTTTTACAGAACGATTATAGAACAAATTTACATCGCAACACTGATACATATGTGTTACGGCACTATTACAGAACATGGCTATTTTGTAACACTGTTCCTAACTTGTTCTGAATATATTTTTTTACATTTAAGGCTCGTCCAGGATTGTTACAGATCTCTGACAGAACGTGGTTCTTTAACAGCGTTATAGAACTGCTACATCCATTTGGGGACGACATTACTCGGACCACGCTCTAAGTAGGTTCTTAACCTGTTACAGGACCTGCTATTTTCCGTTCTAGATCTGTTACATCACAGTTATATAGCAGTGTCCGCTGGGATAGCCTAACTGACAGAATGCACATTGTCCATGGAATGATAGCAAAACTCTCCAAAATCTGTTCTCCACATTAAAAGGAAAATGAAGCTATTCCCGACATAGCGGAGAAGTGAATTGATATACGAAAAGACCCAGTGGGCACAAAACCATGAACATCCCAAGGGCGTCCTTGGGATGCTCCTAGGACGTTCAATGTCAGTCTAATCTACGTCTCTAAAACGTATGTCATAAAGATGTCCTAAAGGCATCCTAAATATATATGACGTTCTGGGGACATATTTTTAATGTCATAAGACGTCTTGAGACCATCCTTAAAAACACATGTCCCAAAAGACGTCTTACGGATGTCGCGAAGACGCCTTTATTTTTTTGCCCACTTTGCGTTTGGCAAAAATTAATTAACCTCCAACAATTTCAGTTTTGTCATTTAAAAGCTTTACACTAATGAAATAAGTTATTTTCATAATGTAATCCTGAACAGCATTAATTAATTCAACTCTAGACTCAAATACATCCTCTTATGTCAAAAATAAAAATTGGAGATTGATTCATTGAATATTTTGATATAATAAACAGTAATAATAATGGATTCTTTTTTTTTTTATCAGTTCAATATTTCTGGCTGTGTGCCAACAAAAATTTCGAACTACAATGTGGATGGGAAAAAAATTAAAACGTGGCATTTTGGTTATTATGGTTTAATGCCCTTTGATTTTGTGCCATTATTTCCTTGCATTACTCACATGTTGCGTCTAAGAAATGGATCCACGAAAGACATGTCATCAAAGTATGGTTTTGTCCCGCATTTTATGCCACGCTTGTAACGAGTATATTGATCCCGCATATATTTCCATTTTATTTTCATTTCTTCTCCTGAAAATTACACAAAGAAAAAAACTGCATTTATGAATTGTACTAAAAAAAAGGGCTGTGAGTAAAAATACAACTAGCTGTGAAGTTGTATCAACTTTTGGTGCTCTTTCAGTAAGCACTTTGCTCCCTCATAGAGGAAGCATTAATTAATTGATCAAGTGTATTAATATTAGGTCATCTGATTCGCGTCAAAACAAGAAATTTTTGTTTTCCTTACATCAGCTTTAAAATGTAATATTTGGAGAAGTTTCCGTTGAAAAATCAATTTTGCAACATGAAAAGAACCATAACTTTTCAACTTTCCAATAAATGACATTTGAATTATGATAATTTTGAAAAATAAATTTTTCCAAATTACAAACAACCATAACTTTCTCATTTTTCAATAAAATGAATTCATCTTATAGGTCAATCGATTTGTTATTTTGATTATTTTGTAACCACTACAAAGCTTCTTCTATGAGGAAGCAAAAAATGAACATTGTTGATATCAATTTTCTTTTTCCCGCATTGGATTGTAGACTTGCGAATGGGTTTTATAATCTAATACTTTTACTCATTTATTTAATACGTCACAATAATTTATCAAAATAGACAGGCCTGTAAATGGGATTTTCACTGTTTCTGAAAGCTCCAGAGCGATCTCGTTCCATGCTGCCGTTCTTTGTTGAATGGTTCCAGATGTCTGGTATAAAATGGGAATTTGTTTCACGCACTGAACAATAAAATTTTCAATCATTGCAAAAAACACAGTGAAACCAAGTTGAAGCACGATTCACGACAGTTTATCGGCAAATCAGGATATAGCCGGTGAATGTCTTCTTCTTCCTTTTTTGTTTGTTTTTTGTTTTTGTACTAACCTAGGTTATAAAGTTAGTAAGTAATCACATTTCTATTCCTATTGGCTATTCCTTGTTGTCCACATTGTTCCACCAATGGAAAGTGAAGCTGAATGTATGCGCAGATCCCGGCTCGCACGTGTCGCGCATGTTATTATTCCCACGTGGTTCCTTGCCTTTAAACGAACTCTTGTCTGACATTATTGTCTGATCCTATGTTTTTAAATGGCAAAGGGTTCTTAGTGTGATCAAAATGGACATGGAAAACATAGAAAATTCTATAGACTTTGAAGAGTATCTTATACATAGAGGGATATCCTATGATTTATGATAAACAGAACCCTCAATATTGCGAGAAAGAACTGAAAAAGAATATATGGAAGGCAATAGCCAGACATTACGGTGAAAGTTTTGGCGTTCTGGTTACCGGTAAGTAATATTTATTTTAATATGATTCACTTCTTTTCCCTTTTGCATGTACTTACGTATTAACGTGTAAAAATTTTCAGAACTTGATGCATTTTCAACTTTTTGAAGCATTTAGAGAACTATTTCGAAACTACTGAAAATACTTCTTCTAATTTTCTAGATATCGTTTGTGACAGGGTAAAGTTTGACTTACCTGTCACTTCAAAGTGATATCCGTACTAAATGTTTTTTATGAGATTTTGAACCCATCGAGACCAAGAGCGGAAGTCACCTCGGCCAGGAGCACTCGTCAGAAATTGTTCATTTAGATTATTTACTCCGTAAATTCTGTTTTCATGTACCTAACCTCCATCTGTCAAAACCGAGATCAACGACAACAACTACAGGAGCCAGGGAAGGGTCGTCCGATCAGAGGTTTACTAGGAGTTTCCAACGTACCAATCACCAACCATGGTCCAAACATCCCACGTTCCCATGGTTACCGGCTTCAATCCAAGATGGCGGGCCATGAACGCTCCATATCACTAGCACCGTATCTGCTCGTCATCCCCACCAGTCCTTGAGCGCCATGTCAGCAAGGCGTGACGTCACTCGAACATCAAGTTCAGGAAAGCCAAGGGTGGCTAGGTGCAGCAAAGGATTCCTTGGAGTTAGGCAACGCACCCTGAGTCAGAGATCCGCCACCAATCATGGTTTTACTACTCTACGCCGCCATCTTCCTGATCACAATACAAGATGGCGGGCCCCGAAAATTCAGTAGTGATCTCATTTCTGATCGCCATCTTCCACTATGCAGCGGTATATTCCTCGACATCCGGTGTGCAATCCACCATATACGATACAACTAACGACTGCATGACAACCAGGGCTGAGCCGCTATGTCAAAGGATTACCAAGGTCCTGGTACGCTGGAATGGTTACATAGGTGACGCCATCTTGAGGGAGTTTACGACTTCTGACCGGAAATTTTATCAGAGCAGTTTCAACGGTCATTGGCTGGGCTATCAACTGAACTTCAACTTCGAAATCCAACCGCGCTGCGAAAGACTACCGAGAGCATCACGCACGTTGAAAACTGTAAATCCGGTAACTTATGCAGATTGTTAAACTAGAATTTACTTAGGGTTATGTCTCCATGGAACCTTTCATCTAGCATAAAAGTATTCAAGTACCCATGAAAGGTTTCATCAGACAAAAAGTTCGAAATGCGCGAAAGGTCCCATCTAAGTTTATGCGCATGCGCGCTTGCTTCTGGTCGAGGTTAGTTTATTGGGCGTCGTGACATAATTATTATAAATCCACGAGCCTAGGTCCGCGTAAATTTTAGTTAACTGGCCTCATGCGATGTTCCGTTCATTTCTTATTTTTGAATTTTCCCGCCAAACTGTAGTTGGAAACTTTCCAAGATTCCTGAAACCTTCTCTTGTCAAAGTTTCATGAATCTTGGGGATTTATGTTTAGATTAAGAGTTGTTTATGAGAAATTGGACATTGTTACTATTCACTTGCGGCAAATAGTTTATAATCTTTGCTAGTGACCATTTAGTTTGTAATCCGCCTGCGAGGCGCGCTGTAGTCGAAACTCGGTAACCCTTAGATTTCCGACTGTAAGTTTTAGTATTTAGCGTAGAAATCGTAATTTTAGGTATGCCGATGGGATTTATGTTAATGTTCCGCGAATATCGTCAGGGAATATGGTCACACCTTTAGCCAACGATGAAACTGTAGTTCATAGTTCTACCGATAGTTGCGCTGACTCGAGGCTTGTGAATACGCCTGCATGCGAGCAACCTGAATGTTCACGGTCGTGGTGCATCGCGTGAGGACGTTCACTTTCGTTTTTGGTCTAGGTTGGGCTACACGTGCCACGATATTGATATTACGCAAATATTATCCTGCGTTGTGAGATTGGACACTTTATAAAAAAAAACTAATAATTCGGACTAGAGGATTTGACTAGAGGATTTGAGATTTCGTTTTGTCCGTAATTTGTTGATTCGACGCTACAGGATGTCCAAGATAAATTGTTTGATTATCTCGGTGAGCGACGCGATGGCGGACCCCGGCTCTGGGATCCGTGGTCCTGGCCTCCCTCCGACCCATTGCCTCGCTCGACCTCTGTAGGAGCTTATCTCCCCTTTTCTCCATTTATGCGAAGTTAGAGTCGAGTCAGTGCACCGCCATGGTATTTTCCTTTCGTTCTTTTTCACCGCGGACCTAGTGGGTACACCGCATCGGAAATATTCTTTCTTCTTGTTCGCTCCGTTTAAGGATGGAAAAATGGCGCATACGGTTTCCGGTGAACATGTCCACGTGGCGACGTTTTGCGTCCAACGTGTAACCTAGTTTTAGAGCTCGCAAGGACGCGTGCGACCAAATTGTCGGGGACTAATTGAACCAAAGTTTGTAAATCTTGTTTTCCCCTTTAACTTTGTGAAATAAATTCCGGATCAATTAACAATCAGTGAATCGGCCGTTGTGATTATTAAGAACCACCCCTGGGATTCCTTGCTCTTCTAGCTTTTCTTCTTTTAGGCTTTCAGGTTATATAAGATTTTTTTTTTATATTCTATAATTTCATCAAGAAATTTTGCCGGGTCACGATCATCCTCCTTATCTCGCTGTAGGGGCCTGGCTGGCGCCCAGACATTTTTTTTTGGTATTTACAGGTACAGGTTTGCAAATAAACTATATATGTATACCCCTGTATATACGTATATAGGTACGTATATACATGCGTATACTCTACTATCGAAACTGCCATTGACATGTGGCCCTAAACCAGCCATCGCACGTTCGTAGAAAAAAGTTACACAGAAATTTACGCACGTGCACACATAAGGACATTTAAAAAAAAATCATTTGGCACATTTTGTCAACTTTTGTTTTTCCATTTTTTCGTCTCTTGTGACGTTTTTCCAAAAATGTAATTATAACGCATCCCATCAAAAAATGATAACAAATTCGTAGCCCTGTTTTAACTGAAAAACTTTTTTCTTATTTTTTCTCGTAGCTTGTGTCGTTTGTGCAAAAATTTAATTTCTTTATTTTCAATGTCATTTTTTACGATTAGAACAAAAACTACGCGTCCTATCAAACAATTATTCCCAATAAATTTGTAGATCTTTTTTAGATGCATCATTTTTGTTTTCTTATATTTTTTGTATTCTGTATAGTTTGAAAGAAAAATAGAATTTTCGATCTTTCATTATTTTTTCTGCAATGAAAATTTAAATTTTCAATTTTCCGAAAAAATTCAGATAGTTGTTATGATAATCTTGTACGGCTTTCAAAAAGCAACTTTTTTCTCCTCTAGGCGTTTTTTTGTATCGTGCGTTATTTGGCTTAAAATGTTAATTTTCGTTTGTTTTTTTTTTGGATTTTGAAAATGCTGCAACTTTGATCATTTTCTTTTTATCGAAAAAAGTCGTGAGGGAAAATTGTTCGAATTTTAGAATAATTTAAACTGCCGTCCATAGAATTTCTAAACTTCAAAAGAAAAGGTCTTGAAAATTTTGAAAATGCTCTAACTTTTTGAATTTTTATTGAAAATAGCCGGTCAACGAATGCCGTCTTTCCTGTTGGTCCCTTTAACTGTGTGACAAAAAACAACTCAATCCGATTAGTCCTTCAAAAGTTATCAGGAACACAAACGACAACAACAACGACGACGAAAGACAGACAAACACCACCAAAAACCATTTTTCTGGATTCAGGGTGTTTCGAAACCTGGACATTGAAAGAAATTTTCGATAGTCAGTTTTCACGTAAAACTAACACCTTCTCATTATTACGAAAATGTTGAAATGTCATTTTCGAGTTCCTGAGGTCGAATTATGTCTAAATACATCAAAAAATGAGATTTTTAGATTTTTAAAAAATGAGACAATTTAGGTGAAAAAACCCCTTTCTCTATTACAGAAAAAAATTAATGAAATCTTTACAGCGATTTCAGAGTAATCGTCACCTGCAAGAAAAATGAACTTCACCCCAGCGGACACTGTTATATAACTGTGATGTAACAGTTCTAGAACGAAAAAGAACAGGTTCTGTAACAGGTTAAGAACATACTTACACCGTGGTCCGAGCAATGTCGTCCCCAAATGGATGTAGCAGTTCTATAACGCTGTTACAGAACCATGTTCTGTCAGAGATCTGTAACAATTCTGGAACAGCGTTATATGTAAAAAAATATATTTAGAACAATTTAAGCACAGTGTTACAGAATAACCATGTTCTGTAATAGTGCCGTAACACATATGTAACAGTGTTACGATGTAAGTTTATTTTGTGATCGTTCTGTAACAATTCTGGAACAGCGTTATATTTCAAAAAGGATTTTTAGAACAATTTAGGAACAGGATTACAGAGGAACATTTTTCTGTAACAATGCCGTAACACATATGTAACAGTGTTACGATGTAAATTTGTTCTGTGATCGTTATGTAACAATTCCATAACAGAGTTACAAGGATATGTAACAAAAAATGTTTTTTGTATTATTGCTGCACTTAGTTTATATGTTAAATAAGACAGTTTCACGCACGGTCCTCTATACATATAATCACACGCTTAAACCCGTTGAAAAATCAAACTCGCTGAGGATTCGAACCCTACCTAAAGTACATAACTCGAATGTACCTAGCCGATGCCTTAGCCAATTGGGCTATCGAATCGCTTGAATGTGCATTACAAAATCTCGGCCATACTTTTCCGCTGGAAAAGCCAGGGAATATATTCAGGAATATATTCATTATTTCTTGATTTTAGACACTGTTCCCTATTGTCGGCGTATTCTTATACAGTTCAAGTAACTGAGTGCGCCCGACCGTCGACACAACTCTGAACTATGATCATTACAGACAGGTATGCCCTTTTTGTTCCATTTCTGTAACAAGTGTGACATTATAGTGACGTAAGAGTTCTATAACTCTGTTCTATATTAGTTACATTACCGAATTTCAAAACTGTTACATATCCTCACAGTAACCGCGTTACAGAACAATGTGACCTTTATGTTCTATATTAGTTACATAACAGAATTCCAGAACTGTTACGTATCCTTACAGTAACAGCGTTACACAACAGTGTGACCTGTTTGTTCTGCAATTGTAATGGCACACGATTGTAACAATGTTATGTATAAATATTTCCTTTTTGTTATGTAACATTTGCAGAACGTGTCCGCTTGGACGTGGTAATATTTATCCACCACATGGGAAATGGTTACCATATGTCAACTCTATTGAATCTTGTTTTGTTTCGTTGCGGAGAAATTGAACTTTATCTACTTGAAAATTACCCGCAACAAATATTCGCTACTGTTTTTTCTGTGATGAGAAACCAATATTACTAAAATATGGTGATATTACTAAATTTGAATACGCAGCATGAAGTATTTTTTGTTTCTTATAAAATTCTTGTAAGTAATTACACACTTTTGCAAGTTTATGGTTTTTTTGTATCAAGTTGGACCCTCAGGTAGATTCTTTGAATAAAAACTTTTTAAATACCTTCATAAATTAAAAAAATACTACATTGAAAATCAGAGCAAGAATTTTACAAAATTATAATTACTTTCTCAGTTACTAACACTTTTCAAACACATCGATATTACACATTTCCTTGCAAAATTCTATAATAAAATGAACATTTTGCCTTAAATTTAGGCTTATGTTCCTGTTTGCATTTTCAAAAAGTAAAACGATCACCATTTCTCTTAATGTTTAGATTCGGAAGTAGAAACTAAATGGAAGGAGTTAAAGAACAAGTTTGCTGAAGTGCATAAGAAGCTTACACAATACATTCCATCGGGAACATCTCCGGCAGACGAAGAGCATGATTTTCCGTTGTACAAGCAGATGCTATTCTTAACCAATTCTGCCTGTCATAGGCGGTAAGGTTATCTAAGTTCTGTATCTTGGATAATTATATTTATAATATAATCATCAAAAATATAATATTAGTTTGATTCGTAATGGTGTTAAAAGCGATGTTTTTTTGTCTGAGTAATATAAGTTTATAAATAATATATGAAGATGGTAAAGAATTGACATACTTCAGACCA
>CAKNXH010055769.1:0-15637 GCA_932178445.1 Andricus quercusramuli | reverse complement strand
TTGGTTGAAAATTCATTTATTTTGTTAAAAATTATTCTTTTTTGGTAGAAATTTAACCTTTTTGGTTGAAAATTCCATCAAAAGTTAAAATATTTGGTTGCATATTCATGTATTTTATTGATAATTAATATTTTTTTGTAGAAAATTATTATTTTGTATTTAAACTTCATTTTTTCGGTTGAAAATCCATTTTTTTTATTAAAAATAACTTTTTCAAATAAAAATTTAATTATTTTATTTTTGTCAAATTATTTTTTATAAACATTCAATCTTTTTGGTTGAAAATTCATGTATTTTGTCAACAATCTTTTTTTTCAGAATGATCAACTTTTTGTTTGAAAATTCAATTAAATGTTATAATATTTGGTTGAAAATTCATGTATTTTATTCAAAATTAATATTTTTTGGTAGAAAATTAATCTTTGTAATTGAAACTTCATTTTTTTTTTTGAAAATGACATTGTTTTATTAAAAATTAATTTTTTCAACTAAAAATGTAACTATTTTATTTTCTGTGGAATGGTATTTTATAAACATTCAATCTTTTTGATAGCAAATTCAATTTTTTGGTTGGAAATTCATGTGCTTAATTGAAAATTCATCTATTGTATTGAAAAGTTTTTTTTTGTGGTAGAAAATAAATCTTTTTGTATTAAAATTCAATTAAAAGTTAAAATGTTTGGTTAAAAATTCATTTTTAACAAATTCAAAATTTGTTAACAATCATTCGTTTTTGGTAAAAAGTTAACATTCTTGGTTGAAAATTCTATCAAAAATTTAAACATTTCATTCAAAATTTATGTATTTTATTAAAAATTAATATTTTTGGTAGAAAATTAATCTTTGTGATTGAAACTTCATTTTTTTGGTTGAAAATCACATTCTTTTATTAAAAATTAAAATTTTTAACTAAAAATTTTACTCTTTTATTTTTTCTCCAATTCTTTTTTATAAACATTCAATATTTTTGGTAAAAAATTCATTTGCTTGGTGGAAAATTTTTTTTTATGGTAGCAAATTAACCTTTTTGGCTGAAAATTCCATTACAAATAAAAATATTTGGTTGAAAATTCATAAATTTTTCTGAAAATTATTCTTTTGGTAGAAAATTAATCTTTCTGGTTGGAATTTCATTTCTTTGGTTGGAAATTAAGATTTTTTTTTGAAAATTTTTTTTTCTAACTAAAAACTTAACTATTCCTTTTCCTGTCTAAAATTTTTTTCTTATAGACATTCAATGTTTTTGGTAAAAAATTCATTTCTTTGGTTAAAAATTTAACTATTTTTTTTTCAAATTATTTTTTATAAACATTCAATCTTTTTCGTAGAAAATTTATTAGTTTGGTTGAAAATTTATGTATTTTGTTAACAATTATTCTTTTTTGTTAGGAAGATAAATTTTTTTGGTTGAAAATTCCATCAAAAGTTAAAATATTTGGTTGAAAATTTATGTATTTCATTAAAAATTATTGTTTTTCTGTAGAAAATCAATCATTTTTATTAAAACTTCATTTCATTGGTTGAAAAATTTTTTTTTATTGAAAATTAATTTTTTCAACTAAAAGTTTAACTATTTTATTTTTCGTCAAATTCCTTTTTATAAACATTCAATCTTTTTGGTAGAAAATTCTTTTGCTTGGTTGAAATATTTATTTCTGTAAATTACGATTGAATTATTCCATTTTGTGCGGAAAATTTACCTTTTTTAGTTGAAAATTTTCTACCAAGAAAGATAAATTTTAAAAAATGCATGAATTTTCAACAAAATTTTTGAAGTTTAAAAGCAATTTTAAATTTAATAGTTAAATTTTCAACTAAAGAAATTAATTTTCAAATAAAGAAATTAATTTTCAACTAAAAAGATGAAATACTCACCAAGAAGTTATTTATTTAAGTTATTTATTTCAATATTCAACCATAAAAGACAAATTTTCAACAAAATAGTTGAATTTTAATTTTTTTTTAAATAAATTTTCAACCAAATATTTAATTTTCAAGGAATTTTTCACCTTAATTATCAAATTTTTAATCAAAGAAAATAATTTTCAACCAAGAAGAATAATAAATAAATATTTTTATATGAAAATAGTTAATTTTTAAGCAAAAAATTTTTTTCTACTAAAATTATGAACCATCAACCAAAAAATTATTTTTAACAAAATAGTTGAATTTAAAGTTTAAAAAATAAATTTTCAACCAAATATTTAATTTTCAAGGAATTTTTCACCCTAATTATCGAATTTTTAACCAAAGAAAATAATTTCCAACTAAGAAGAATAATAAATAAATAAATATTTTTATACCGCTCGCAAAATTATATCCGAGATGGGAAAAACATTTATGACTTCTAGAGAACCTCAATAAACAATGTCTATTAATCTGAAAATTACCATTGCATTGTGTCTGACTGTTAAATTAGTAATTTTATTACTTTTTACTAAATAAAATGGTAAGATTTATGTTACTAAATTAAACATAATTTAATCATTTTTTCAATACTTTCTCCTGGTTTTAGAGGTTTAATAAGGAATTATTTCAATTAATTAAAAAAAAAATCTCTTGATCCGCTGGGAATCGAACCTCAGAACTTCCGATTGCCGGTCGGGTGCTTTCGTATTAAGCTACTAGAGAGATCGAGAGAAGAAACTTTTTTCAGAAAATACAAGCATTATTTTGCAAGGTAATAAATATCAAATTTTTCAAGGAATCTGTATTATCATCAGAGAATAACAGAAATTTTAAACTTTTTCTCAGACTAGATGCAAATATGAATTAAAAATGATTTTAATTAATTTTTTTCTGAAAAAACACCTTCTCCTTTCCTTTAACTTGTACCATCTAGCAAAATAATGCTTGTATTTTCTGAAAAAAGTTTCTTTATTCTATTTCTCTAGTAGCTTAATGGGGAAGCACCGTACCGGCAATCGGAAGTTCTGAGGTTCGATTCCCAGCGGAGCGAAAGGAGAAGATCTTTTTTTAGAAAAAATTAATTACTGACTTCGAAACAAAAAAGAATTTTTCCATCGATAGATGCATTATACATTTGTTTATTAAATTTGTTTAAAAAATCATGAGATTAATCACCAAATTATAATTTTTGCTGAAATTATCATAAAGTTCCTAACTAACAAAATCGACATCGAAAAAAACGAATTTTTCTGCCGATAAATGTCTGAATAATGCATTTGTTTATTAAGTTTGTTTATAATATTAACAATAATAATCTGAAGTAGAAAATCCCTCGTCTTTAAATTGTTTTTGTCCAAGTTCGTTTCAATATAACTTAAAAAAATGCAAAATTATAAAAAATCGTAGAAAACATTCTTTCAATAAATAATTTGTTTATAACAATTTCTTTTATTCATCATATAATATTAAAACGTTTTCAACTAATGTGACTCTATGAAACTTAGACGATTTCAACAATTTTCCTGTTGTTGACGAGCACCAGGAACGTCGAATAGAAAAAATTGCCATTTTTTTGTCGTATTTGTTTATTTATGAAAAAATTGAAAGCTTAATTAAAAAATCAGGCTCGACAACTCTCTTAGAAATCTTACCAGGTTTTTTTTTCATATTTTTTTTTTGTCTAAATCGGTCCGTAGTAACCATAATAATCATCTTATTTGGTGTAACTATCCATTTCAATCATTCTGTATCCGTTTTTGCGTATTACTATCCGTTTTTATACGTATAGATAGATAGATTATTTTCAGTTGAAGATGGATTAAAAAGGATACATGAGGATAGAATATTTTACGTTGAGGACGGATTAAAACGGATAAATGGGATACCATCTCGCGGATAGATAAGGATAAAGTTCAGATTGAAACGGATAGGAGGGGATTGAATTCCACTTTACGTATTGAAAATGATTCAAACGGATAAAGAATTAAAAATTTAAGAAAGGATGGAACATGATTCAAAATTATGAAAAGTGCTCATTCAAACAGATTAAAAATTTCTATCCGTTTGAATCCGCTGACTCCTATCCGCTTGAATCCGTTTACTTCCAGAAGGGTGTTTTTGGCTGTAATACCACAGCGAGTGAATATCCGGAATTAGGTTTTCACTGCTTTCCAAAAGCCGATATGCTAATAAAATAAAGAAACCTGGTGAAAGTATCGGATTGGAATTTATTCCGAATCAATCTAGTATCTGCATCCGAGTCAATTCGAACCAATACGGAAAAGTTCTAGATTTGGTTTGCCCAAATAGTTTAAAAATTAATCCGACTCAATCCGGTTCAGTCCGAACTTCCAATCCGGGTAAATCCGAACTCGGATTGACCTAAAACGATTTTCAATCCCAATGAATCAAATTCAAACCGAACTCAGATGCATTTTGATTTATTCGGATTGAAAATTCAGTGTACATTAATCCGCGTTTGGATTGATTCAGATTGGTTCGGATTGGTTCGATTTGGAGTTCGGATTGAACAGGATTGAGTCGGATTAATTTTCAAACGATTTGGGTCAAACGAAATGTAGAACTTATTTCGGATTGGTTCGAAATGACTCTGATACAGATTTCGGACTGGTCCGCAATGAATCCGAATCAATCCAAACTCGGATTAATATACACTGAATTCTCAATCCGAATGAATCAAAATGAATCTGAGTTCGGTTTGAATTTGATTCATTCGGATTGAAAATCGTTTTATTTCAATCCGAGTTCAAATTCACTCGGATTGAAAATTTGATTCGGATTTATCCGGATTGGATGTTCGGATTGAACCGGATTGAGTCAAATTAATTTTCAAACGATTTGGGTCAAAATAAATGTAGAACTTATTTCGGATTGGTTCGAAATGACTCGGATATAGATTCCGGAATGATTCGGATTGGTTCGGAAGGAATTCCTATCCGATACTTTCGCCAGGGTTGTCTATATCATAAGCATATCAGCTTTTCGAAAGTGGTGAAAACTTAATTCCGAATTTTCACGTGCTGTGGTTTTACAGCCAAAAACACCCTGCTGGAAGTAAACGGATTCAAACGGATAGAAATTACCGGATTCAAACGGATAGAATTTTTTTTATCTATTTGAATCAGCACTTTGCATCCTTTTTTTCTATCCTTTGTTAGATTTTTAATTCTTTATCCGTTTGAATCACTTTCAATACGTGATGTGGAATTTAATCCGCTCCTATCCGTTCCAGTCCCAACTTTTTTATTCTTTATTTTCCAACCGAGCAAGTCACGCCTATCCCCGAAAGGGAAATGGCTTAATGGTATAATAATCTATCTGTGAGATGGTATCCTATTTATCCGTTTTAATTCGTCTTTAACAAAAAATATTCTATTCTTATGTATCCTTTTCAATCCATCTTCAGCTAAAAATAATTGATCACTATCTATCTGTTGAAATTCGTCTTTAAGTAATAATATGCTATCCATATCTATCCGTTTCAATCAGTTTTCAACTAGTAACACTTTTGAATCTACATTGAACTAATAATATTCTATTCTCGCGTATCAGTTTGAAAAAAAATCTATCCGTATGTGTCTGCAGTGAAAACTGTAATGCTTATTCATACACAAAAACGGATATAGAAGGATTAAAATGGATAGTTACACCGGATAAGATTATTATTAAAACGGATAGATGGATCTCTAGCGGATACAAACGGATTGAAGAGTATAAAAAAAAGTCTCATATAGTTCTCTCTCTCATAGCATCTCATATAGTTTTGCTGCGAAATTGATTTTTTTATTTTTTAAAGAACATTTTAGAAGCAGGCTTTTATTCTATATTTCATATTTTCTATCGCAATCCGCAGTCAAGCCCGGTCCAATTTTCGGTTAGTGTCAATTTGAGATTTTCGAATTCCACATCCATTTCCACGAACCTTAATAATTTTTTTTATCAAGTATTTTGTATTTTCATTCACCATCCCCATATCTAGATAGAAGGTTTTTCTTTTTCCAAAAAAATTGAAGATTCGTTTTTGAATTGCTTTCCAAGGTCGATTTTCAAACCCCATCGATCCATATTCATAAACTTAGTATCTCGGAAACGTGCTTTTATTCTGTTTTTAAGCTAAAAATTTCACTTGTTTCGCAATCCGCAGTCAAGCTTGGTCGAATTTCAGGGATGTGTCACTTTGAGATTATCAACTTTCACATCCATTCATTCAAATTTTGATATATTTTTTTTATTATGAGCATTATCTATTGTCATTCAGTATCGCATGAGTTTAACTTGCAATTCAAGAACCTTCGGAGGAGGGGGGGGGGCGATCGCCCCTATCGCCCCACCGTGGATCCGCGCTTGATCGAAAACCGATTTTGAAAACCCATCTTTAATTTCAGAATCCTTGACCGATTTTTCGGGTATTGTCTAACTCTCTTTTTACAAACTTTGTCGCAATCCGCAGTCAAGCCTGGTCCAAGTTTAGGTTAGTGTCACTCTCAGATTGTCAACTTTTACATACACTTCTTCGAATATTTGTTTTTTTGATTGAGTATTTTGTATTGCCATTCGGCATCCACATATCTAGAAAGTAGGTTTTTTATTTTTATTTCATTTTCAAACTGAAAACTGAATTTCTCGTCGCGATCCGCAGTGAAGCTTGGTCCAATTTCAGGTTACTGTCACTTTGAGATTGTCAATTTTCATATCCATTTCCTTTTTGTCGCAATCCGCAGTCAAGCCTGGTCCAAGCTTAGGTTAGTTTCACTCTTAGATTGTCAACTTTTACATCCACTTCTTCGAATCTTAATTTTTTTTGATTGAGCATTTTGTATTGTCATTCGGCATCCACATATCTAGAGAGAGTTTTTGAATTGCTTTCCAAAGTCGATTTTAAAACCCGATCGAATTTTAATCTCAAAATCCTTCGTCGATTTTCAAGGAATCGACTAACTTTTTATATCATACTTCATTTATCCATATTCATGAACTTAGTATCTCGGAAACATGCTTTTATTCTATTTTTAAGCTAAAAATTTCTCTTTTTTCGCAATCCGCAGTCAAGCTAGGTCGAATTTCAGGGATGTGTCACATTGAGATTGTCAACTTTCACATACATTCCTTCAAATCTTGATATATTTTTTTTTATTGTCATTCAGTATCGCATGAGTTAAACTTGCAATTTAAGAACCTTCGGTGGGGGCGATCGCCCCTATCGCCCCACCGTGAATCCGCACTTGATCAAAAACCGATTTTGAAGACCCATTTTAATTTCAAAATTCTTGACCGATTTTTCGGGTATTTTCTAACTCTCTTTTTACAAACTTTGTCGCAATCCGCAGTCAAGCCTGGTCCAAGTTTAGGTTAGTGTCATTCTTAGATTGTCAACTTTTACATCCACTTCTTCGAATCTTCATTTTTTTTCATTGAGCATTTTGTATTGTCATTCGGCATCCACATATCTAGAGACATATTAAATTTTATTTACTCGTATTCAGAAACCTAATATCTCTAAAGCATAATTTTATTTCATTTTCAAACTGAAAATTGAATTTCTCGTTGCAATCCGCAGTGAAGCTTGGTCGAATTTCAGTGATGTGTCACATTGAGATTGTCAACTTTCACATCCATTCCTTCAAATCTTAATATATTTTTGTTATCATAAGCATTTCTTATTGTCATTCAGTATTGCATGAGTTTAACTTGCAATTCAAGAACCTTCGGGGGGGGGGGGCGATCGCCCTATCACCCCACCGTGGATCCGCGCTTGATCAAAAACCGATTTTGAAAACCCATTTTTAATTTCAAAATTCTTGACCGATTTTTCGGGTATTGTCTAACTCTCTTTGTGCAAACTTTGTCGCAATCTGCAGTCAAGCCCGGTCCAAGTTTAGGTTAGTGTCACTCTCAGATTGTCAAATTTTTCATCCACTTCTTCAAATCTTGATTTCTTTTGATTGAGCATTTTGTATTGTCATTCGGCATCCACATATCTAGAGAGTAAGTTTTTCTTTTCGCAGATTTTCTGGAAATTGGCAAACTTTTTCATTTTAAACGTTATTTACTTGTATTCAAAAATCTAATAACTCAGAAGCATAATTTTATTTCATTTTAAAACTGGAAATTGAATTTCTCGTCGCAATCCGCAGTGAAGCTTGGTCCAATTTCAGGTTACTGTCACTTTGATATTGTCAATTTTCATATCCATTTCCTTTTTGTCGCAATCCGCAGTCAAGCCTGGTCCAAGTTTAGGTTAGTGTCACTCTTCGATTGTCAACTTTTACATCCACTTCTTCGAATCTTGATTTTTTTTTGATTGAGCATTTTGTATTGTCATTCGGCATCCACATATCTAGAAAGTAAGTTTTTCTTTTCGCAAAAAAATAAAAATTAGTCTTTTAATCGCTATCCAAAGCAGATTTTCTGAAAATTGGCTAACTTTTTCATATTAAACTTTATTTACTCGTATTCCAAAATCTAATAACTCAGAAGCATAATTTTATTTCATTTTCAAACTGAAAATTGAATTTCTCGTCGCAATCCGCAGTGAAGCTTGGTCCAATTTCAGGTTACTGTCAATTTGATATTGTCAATTTTCATATCCGTTTCCTCGAACCTTAATCATTTTTGTATAAAGCATTTTTCTATTCTCATCCCCAAAACCAATGTTGAAAACCAATGCAATTTTAATTTCAAAATTCTTCTTCGATTTTCTCGGAATTGGCTAAAATTTTTACAATTATGTTTATTTATCCATATTCGAAAGCTTAGTATCTTGAAAGAATAATTTTATTTGCAAACTGAAATTTGATTTTTTTTGTCGCAATCCGCAGTGAAGTCAAATTTTTTTTTTAATTCCCAGTTGATTGCTTATCTCTTTCTGTACTGCCACCTTTCAATTGGTGCATAATAATTTATCAATTAAAGCCTCGATAATTGCTCCGCACTTCAAATTGTTAATTACTCTTAATAATTAATAAAACCAATCAAGAAATTGATCCTACAGATGATTATTAAATAAATCCTGAGAAAATCTGCAATAAATAATAAATGAAAAACGATCTTGCTCATCTCGTGAATAGCTTAAAAGGTAATAGACCCGCATGAGTGTTCTTTACACATAATTGCAGCTTTCAATAAAATTGACTATTATTCCCACGTGACAGGGCTGCTAGGATAGTTAAACTGCCCTATTATAAATAAACGTTGCAGAAAAATTTCTGTAAGCCCGAGGGTTTAATTTCGCAATAACGGCTCTACTGAAGGAGATTGACCTCAAAGAAACAAATTTTTTATTTAATTTATTAAAAAAAAAATTTTTTAATTTAAATTAATTAAATCTGAAAAAAAATCTGTATACAGAATTAGGAATCTGAATTAGCCAAAATTACTTTTGATTACACAAGATTATTCTGGGTTACATAACAATTTTCAAAAAAATAAAAAATAAAATTTGATAAAATATTTGGATCCTTAAACAAACAAACAAAAATTCAACAAAATAGTTGACTTTTCACTAAAAAGAATAATGTTCAACGAAATTGTTTAATTTTTTTCTAAATAGTGAAGTTTTTAATCAAAAGCATGAATTTTTAATCGAAGAGATAAATTTTTCACCGAAAAATACAAAATTTAAAACAAATAATTTGATTTTGAAATTAAAAAAGATAAATTTTCAAAAAAAAAATTGAATAGCTACATATTCAATTTTAAAAATTAATTTTTTCCTAAAAAAATGAATTTACACAAAAATATTTAAATTTGCAATCGAGTAAACGAATCTTCAACTGAAATGATGCATCTTCAGCCGAAAAATGGATTTTTAACAAAGTAGTTTAACTTTCAACCAAGAATATTAATTTTCTACCAAAAAAAAATTTGTAAATAAATATATGCATTTTCAACCAAATAGTTGAATTTTCCACTGAAGAATATAAATTTATCTTAAAATAAAAAAAGGTAATATTTATGTTTTTCGCTAAAAAAATAATTTTCAAGAAAAAACATTTTTTCTACTCACAAGATGAATCTTTAATTAAAAAAGATGAATTTACAATAAAAAATGGAATAGTCTAATTTTTATTTTAAAAACATTATTTTCATTTTTTTTAAATTTCAACAATATGATTGAATTCTCAACCAAAAAGGATTGCTTTTTAACAAAATTGTTGAATCCTCAACAACAACAATAAAAAAAGAATTCCTGACAAAATAATTAACTTTTCCCTAAAAAGAATGATGTTAAACAAAATTGTTTAATTTTTTACTGAATAGTGAAATTTTCAACCAAAAACATAAATTTACAACCGAAAATATTAATTTTTTTTTAAGGAAAAATACTAATTTTTAAAAAGAATAGTTGAATTCAAACAATTTTTTTTTGCAGGAAAAAATGAATTTTCATGAAAATATTTGAATTTGCAAACAAAGAAACGAATTTTGATATCTTCAGCCTAAAAATAAATTTTTAACAAAGTAGTTCAAATTTTAATTAAAAATATTAATTTTATAACAAAAAAGACAATTTTTTAACAAAATACATACATTTTCAACTGAAAAACTTAAATTTACAATTAAAAATGGAATAGTTACATTTTTAGAGAAAAAAAAAATTTCAATAAAAAAAATTCAAACAAATAGTTGAATTTTCCACTAAAAAAAAATTTATATTTAAATAATAATTCCCAACAAAAAAAAAATGTTTGCACCCACAACGTATATCTTCATTTGAAAAATAATAACTTTACAAACAAAAACGGAATAGTTAAATTTTATTTGAAAAAACTAATTTTTATTTCAAAAAGAAAAATTTTTAATGAAATAGTAGAATTCTCAACCAAAAAGGATTGCTTTTCGACAAAATTGTTGAATCCTCAACCAAAAAAAACGAGAATTTTCAAAGAAATAGTTGAATTTTTCACTAAAAAATATGAATTTATATTTAAAGAATAATTGTTAACACAAAAAGTTTTTTTGCCAGAATATTAATTTTCTATCAAAAAAGACAAATTCGTAACAAAATACATACATTTTCAACTAAAAAACCTAAATTTACAATAAAAAATGGAAAAGTCACATTTTCAGTTAAAAAAATAATTTTCAGTAAAAAAAAAATTCACACAAATAGTTGAATTTTCCACTAAAAAAAAAAAAATAAATTTATATTTAAAAAATTATTTCCAACAAAAAAAATTTTTGCAACCACAACTTGAATCTTCATTTAAAAAATAATAACTTGACAAACAAAAACGGAAATCTTAAATTTTTAATAAAAATATTGAATTCTCAACCAAAAAAAAATGAGAATTTTCAACGAAATAGTTGAATTTTTCACTAAAAATATAAATTTATATTGATGAAATAATTTTTAACAAAAAACATTTTCAACTTTCAGTTTAAAAAATTATTTTTTAGGCAAGAAGAATTTCCAACAAAATTGTTGAATCCTCAACCAAATAGATGAATTTTTTTTCAACAAAACAGCGGACTTTTCCACCAATATGAATAATTTCAGAAGAATTGTTTAATTTTTCACTAAATAGTGGAACTTTTAACCAAAAACTTAAATCTTCAACTAAGAATATTAATTTTTTTACTGAAAATTATAAAGTTTTGAACAAATAGTTTGATTTTCAAGTAAAAAAAGATAATTAAAAAAAAGAATAGTTATATTTTCAATGAGAGAAATTAATTTTTTACCAAACAGAAGAAAAGAATTATTTAACAAAATTGTTAAATGCATAAAACACGAATTTTTAACCATCAAGACTAATTTTTTATCTAAAAATACAAATTTTCAAACGAATAGTTTAATTTTGATATAAAAAGATAAATTTTCAGGAAAAAATTTCAATGGGTCACATTTTTTCATTAAAATATTTATTTTTTTCTACAACTAAAACGAATTTCTTAACAATAGAAAATAAATTAATGAAATTTTTAGTTGAAAAAATAATTTTCAAAAAAAAGTTCAACCAAAAAAATGACTTTTCAATCAGAAGAAAAAAGAAGAATTTTTCGTTCGACAGATGCCCGAATAATGCATTTGTTTATTAAATTTCTTCGAAAAAATCCTAAGATAAATCAACAAATTATGAATTTTGCTAAAATTATCATAAAGTTCCTAATTTAAAAAATTGAAATCCAAAAAAACGATTTTTTTGTCGAGAAATGCCTGATTAATGCATTTGGTCATTAAATTGGTTTAAAAATCATAAAAATGTATCAACCAATAAAAATGTTGCCACACTTTTTGGAAAATCGAATCTTGAATCGTTTAAAAATTACTGAGATATGCAGCTTTAGAAAAAGTACTCGACGTCTGCCCGCGCAGACTGAACTTCGAGAACGCTGTCTGACTGAGCAGTCCTCGCGACGCATTGGCTAACAGCGCGGGCAGTCGAGTACTTTTTCCAAAGCTGAATATCTCAGTAAATTTTGAACGATTCCATATGAGATTTTCTACTGATTTCAATTATATTTGGCCGAGTTGAAACTATTTAAGTTTTGAAATTTAAATAAATCAAGAAAAAACCTTTTTTCCATATTACGTTTTTATTATTAAAAATAAACGTTTGGCAACAAAAATTTTAAGAGGAAAAAGTTTCACTTCCTTATTATTCAGAATTCTAGGACTTCAAAAGATTTATTTTGCGATTTTCAAAATTTCGCTTCGTTTACAATTGGACAGCGCCGGATTATATGTGGTTTACTCCTTGCTAATGAGCCCACGTGGAGAGCTTTTCTAAGTAGATGTGATTAGAGTAAAGAGTTTGGATCTCGCTATGAAATTATCAGTCAGTTTGCGTATATTTGTGTGAACTGTGACACATGATGACTTTGTGAAACTCCTCGCCTGGGGTGATTGCTAGAAAGATTGATCAGCTACCTGTACCAAATAAACTCGCAATTCAATTCAGAATCAGAACCGTAAAGTTATCTTAATTTGGTATAGGAATAAAGCAGATTTTATAAGAAAATAAAGTCAGCTTGACATTTAGTGACGAATAGCTTCAGTCGTGAACATATACGTTATCAAACCTCTCATATATGGAACCGCTCACTATATATTTTCACCAGTCACTTTTCAATCAAGTAGCGGAAAAAAACTCATGATTCATTACTGAATCGTAAAAAAATATTTACTGCTTGTTCCAATTAGAATTCCACTGAAATTCCTTTGAATTCCACAAATAATATTAATTTACTAATAATAATAATAATTAATTAATTAATAATATTCATGTTTTATAAAGTTTTGTGAAGCATATCAAATTTTAATATACATTATTTTTAATTATTTTAAAATTGTTTAAATATTAGGTTGAACAAACTTTTAATCAAAAACTCAAAATTCAAAAACCGGAAGATTTTAAGACAATTTTTTTACTTATGCAGGAATTAAAATTTTTTTAAGGAAACTGAATTTTGAAGGTTTTCAAGAAAATAAAAGAAAAATCTTGAAATTCCTGGGAATTTTTCAAATAATTATTTATTTTGAAAATTAATTTTAGGGGAACATAGGAAAAGATTTCAAGAGAATAAAAAAAATATTCTTAAGATTCGTGGGAATATTTCAAATAATTTTCTATTTATTTAAATGAATTGTTAGAAAAAATTTGAAAAGACTTCAAGGCTTAAAAAAATTATTTCCTAAAATTTTGAAAAACAGTGTAAGAGATTTCAAAGCAAAATTTTGTAAAAAGTTTAGTAACTTTAAGAATTTTGGAAGGTTTCTTGAAAATAAAGAAATATTCTTAAGATTCATGAAAAAGTTTCAAATAATTTTGAATTATTTTTTTAAATTTATTTTAATTTTTTAATATTTTTTTTTTAATAATTTAATTTTTTTAAGATGAAGTTTGGGAAGATTTCAAACCCTTTTTTATTTTTCATAAAATAAAAAAAAAAAATGTAAAAAATTTTGAAACAAGAATTTCGAATTTTTGAAGAGAAAAAAATTTATAAATAATCCGACTAAATTTAATAGATATTTAGAAAAGTTTTAAGAAGATTTAAAAATAATGATCAATTTGAAAAAACTCAGCAAAATATTAAACAAGGTGCAGATTTTTGAAAAATTTTTAAATAAAATTAAAAGCTTTTCAAGAATTTTGAAAGGTTTCAAGAGAATGACAAAAATTTTCTAAAATTCATGGGAAAATTTCAAATGATTTTTCTATTTTTTTTAAATGAATTTTCACAGAAAATTGAAGAATTTTCAAAATTTTTTTAAGGCTTTCAACAAAAATTATCTTTTTCATTTTTCATTGCTTTAAATTCTCCTTAAGGCATATAACTCAAAGTTATTGAATAACAAAAAAAATCCACAAATTAAATAAATAAAGTGAAATAAAATAAAAAATAAATAAAATAAAAAAAGGGAAGATTTTTCGAATGATCTTTGAAAATTTGATTATTTCTAATTAGAAAATGTCGCAAAATATTAAAATTGAAGCCTTTAATTTCAATATTTTGTAACATTTTCTGATTAAAAATCATTTAATTTGCGACGCCTAGTTAAGAAAATCTTCTCTTTTTTTAGGGGCTTTCATGAAAAAAATTATCTTTTTCATTTTTTATTACTTTGAATTCTCTCTAAAAGCATATAATCCAAAATTATTTTATAACAAACAAATTTTATTTCCAATTGAATAAATAAATAAAGTAAAATAAAATGAAAAATTAATTAAGTAAATAAAAGAGAGAAGATTTTTTAACTAGGCTTTGAAAAATGGGCTATTTTTAATCCGAAAATTTTAAAAAATATTGAAATTAAAGCCATTAATTTCAATATTTTGTAACATTTTCTGATTGAAAATAATCCAATTTTCAAAGACAAGTTAAAAAATCTTCTCCTCTTTCAAGGCTATTATTAAAAAATATATATTTTTTTTCTCATTGTTTTGAATTATTTTTAAAAGCATTAAATTCAAAGTTATTTAATGAAAATTTTTTTATAATGAAATAAATAAATAAAGTGAAATGTAATAAAATAAATTAATTAAATAAAAAAAGAGAAGATTTTTTAATTGGGCTTTAAAAGTTGGATTATTTTTAATCCGAAAATATTACAAAATATTCGAATTGAAGCCTTTAATTTCAATATTTTGTAACATTTTCTGATTAGAAATAATCCAATTTTTAATCCTAGTTAAATAATCTTCCTTCTTTTAAGGCTTTTATTTTAAAAAATTTTTTTTCATTTTTCATTGTTCAAAATTGAAAAATCCGATGATTTGAGATTGAAATTTTGAAGATTGAATAATTCAAAATTCAAAGGAATTGAAATTTTATCAATTCTAATTCAAAGCGTTCAAAATTGAAATTTTTTCATTTAGATTGAAGATTCTCGAAATTTAATGGGAAATTGAATAATTGAAATTCAAAGGAATTGAAGCGTTTAAAATTTAAAAATTCCCTTTTGAATTGAAGAATCTCGAAATCTAATGATTTAAGATTAAAATGTTGAAAATTGAATAATTGAAAATTCAAAGGAATTGAAATTTTATAATTTCTAACGTAAAGCGTTCAAAATAGAAAAAAAATTATTTCTGATTGAAATGTTGAGAATTGAATAATTGAACATTCAAAGGAATTGAAATTTCATCATTTCTAATTCGAAGATTCACAAAATTGAAAAATTCAATGATTTCAGATTGAAATTTTTAAGATCGAATAATTAAAAATTCAAAGAAATTGAAATTTCACCATTTCTAATTCA
>CAKNXH010055767.1:0-24385 GCA_932178445.1 Andricus quercusramuli | reverse complement strand
TATCCGTCGACGATGCGTTTGAAGTCGCCTTCCGCCCACGTTATCGATAAGTATTATATTTTTTTAAAGTTTTTAATGTTGCAAGAAAAACTATTGCGATTACTTCGTGACCTTTTAACACAAAATTTCACGTAGAATCCGAATTTTAACAAGTGAAATGTTCATCTTCCTTTTTTAATGAGTTTTTCTTGCATGATACGGAGAGAATACGATGTGGATACTATAAGGATACGCTGTAGCGTATCCGCTCCGTTTGTTCGGTCCGCCAGGGAAGAGTTAAAAGTACGCAACTTGTTCTGAGCGACTTGTGGATCGAAGTCATTATGACTGTTGTAAACGTAAGACGAATAACAGGGGTGAATCTGGAGTTTATATATGAGGGGTTCATGCCAAAAGTCACGCGCCGTGACAAAAGTGAGTGATGGCACGTTTTTCGATGAATCAGCGAGATGTTACTTGATACGCGCAACTCTTAATATTGAGTTTTAAATGACTCAAGTGAGCAATTAATAGTCTACGTGTGCCACGACTGTCAGTGACCGCGCCTTTCGACTCTTGACCTTTCATGAATAAAGATTCTAGGTTTCATTAATAGTTGACTGATGTGTGTCTGGATTATGAGTACATTCGTATGATAATAGACATAATTATCTTACAATGGTATAATCTGCAATACGCTTCTTTCTTTAACCAAGCTTCGTTAAGTTATCGGTATTCATCCAGTTCGAATCCTTCCATGGTAACACACTTCAAGTGTCTGGTGGTTTCTATCTTACAGGCCGTAGTGCAGTTACCACAGTAAGATTTAAACTCAGAGCAAATCGGTAATGCGCCTGCTTATAATAGTTGATGGCGGTAGCTTGGCGTACGCGGAGTAAGGTAAGTCGCGCCTACTTTAGGCGTTAAATCAAATTTTGAAAATTGGGGATGTAACAATAACAAAAGTAAGAAAAACCTGAACATTCGCGAAACCTAGCGAAATGGCTTTGCTGAAAATTCGTTACCAAGATTTAGGTAACAAAACATATTTTCTAACAACAAAAGTAACCCTTTTTGATTCCTCTCAGAATTTCCGTCACCTAACTTGTAATAAAAGTAACAAAAACCTGAACATTTGCAAAATCCGGAAAACTATCTTGCTTTAGAATTTCTTGCCGAGATGTAACAAACAAAACGCATTTTCTAACAACAAAAGTCATCCTTTTCGATTCCTCTCGGAATTTCTGTTACGTGACTTGTAACAAAAGTGAAAAAATACTGAACATTCGCGAAACCCAGCAAAATTGCTTTGTTGAAAATTCGTTACCAAGATTTAAGTAACAAAATACATTTTCTAACGACAAATGTCACCCTTTTCGATTCCTCTCAGAATTTCTGTGATATAACTTTGACAAACATAACAAAACAAAAAAATTCGAGAATCCCAGTGAAATGTTTTTATTTAAAATTTGTTGGCAAAATTAAAATAAGAAAAAACCTTTTCTAACAACAAGTCACAGTTTTGAATTCCACTACGAATTTCCATTACACAACTTGTAAAAATACGTAACAAAAAAAACTGAAATTTCGTGAAGTGCAGCAAAACATTCCTTCACCCATGCCAATAAGTTAGAGTAAGATAGAAAGACGTGAGAACTAGAGAGAAGGAAAGAGAGAAGAAGACAATACGAATCATTGCATGGGGAGTACTCATACGGACACCGATTGACGCTTCTACCTATGCACTACTACACCTAACGATTCGCTCGCGGTGCGAGTGCATTTCCTTATCTTCCAACGTCCTTCCTATGTAAACAAATGATTTATTTTGATAGCTGATCTGACCAATAATAATTAACCCTTAATAATAATATACAAATCATCCTTGTTTAATTAACACTTTCTTACTATTACAAAATATTTTCAAAATTATTAACTGAAGATAATGGACAGTTATAGACTACTGAAATAGATAAACTAAATTGAAAACAGTTAGTAACCAATACTCCGTCAAATTCAAATTCTAAGTTTAAAAAAATATTAAATTAAAGGAATCAAACGTTTCTCTAAGTCACGTTATGACAGTCAGCATTTTTTTAGAAGTCAGCGATTCACAATATAGCTTCCTTCCATGAGGCTCTTCCAAATTGTCTCTTGTCAACGATGATCCAATCAAAATTAGCAATGCTTGCAAAAATGCCCTACCTCACCTATGCATTCGTACCTTCGAGTCGGGCATACTCAAAATTCTCATTGCAGTTCTTTACTACTTCTTGTACCGACTAGAAGTACTAAGGAATCCGGAAAAAACACGGTTTCTCTTGCCCGTCTGCACTCGACGCGTAACTGAGCTGGGCCGCAACGTCATTAATAATTAAAGTTAGTCATTGGCCAGGAACGACGTTTTCAAACGCTATCACTGAACCGACCCCTTATTTTTGATTAGATATCAACGGACGTCGCCCTTCAAACGGCACCAACGGACTCACATTTCTATCAAATTCGGACGAACCGGGACGGCATCGAATTACGGCATCATCGGACCTAATTTGACCAATTTAATTGACTCACCCAGACAGATCTACGAACGGACGTAAAACACTTTCAGATCTTTACTCGATGGAAGACTGAAAGCGAATTTAAGTGACATATCGACGTACAGCCCTGGCGGACCGAACGAACGGAATGGATACGCTACAGCGTATCCTTATAGTATCCACATCGTATCCTCTCCGTATCATGCAAGAAAAACTCATTAAAAAAGAAAGATTAACATTTCACTTGTTGAAATTCGGATTCTACGTGAAATTTTGCGTTAAGAGGTCACGGAGTAATCGCAATAGTTTTTCTTGCAACATTAAAAACTTTTAATAAATATAATACTCATCGATGACGTGCGCTGAAGGCGACTTCGAACGCATCGTCATTCAGTAGCAGTTCATAGGCTTTATCCGTCGACGATGCGTTTGAAGTCGCCTTCAGCCCACGTTATCGAGAAGTATTATATTTTTCTAAAGTTTTTAATGTTGCAAGAAAAACTATTGCGATTACTCCGTGACCTTTTAACGCGAAATTTCACGTAGAATCCGAATTTTAACAAGTGAAATGTTCATCTTCCTTTTTTAATGAGTTTTTCTTGCATGATACGGAGAGGATACGATGTGGATAATATAAGGATACGCTGTAGCGTATCCGCTCCGTTCGTTCGGTCCGCCAGGGAGACGTGTAGCCATTTAAATTAAAAACCAGCAGAGATCGTTTCCTAGCGTGAAGGATGTGTCGATTCTGCAAATCAGCTTAGTGCACCCAGAATAGCAACGGCAATTCGGGCCCAGTGCAGTTCTCGACAAGAGCAAGTCAAGTTTTAAAGAAAAAAAACGAGTGACCATATGCAATTCAGGAATTGCGTAAAAATTTTTTGATAAGTTGATAATTTTTTTGAAATAATTTTTGTAAGGTAACCGGAGGATGAATAGAATTTTTTATTTATTTTGAAAATTAAGACAATTTTAGAGACAATTGTATATTATAAGACAAGTTTAAATAAATAACGGTGTTGCCTTTCCTCCCATGTAACTATTTAGTATATTTCACATAGAGGGAAGAGAGACGACAATTTTACTTCCGATAACTGAGTTATGATACCAAAATTTCTATCATAATATTAAGAAATTAAATTTTTTTAGAAATTTATAGTTTCGCCGTTATTGATTGAGATAGTTTACCTTTCTTAATTTAATATATAGAATTCCTGAAAATAAAACAAGAATTCAACGATAAAATTTGGCAACCACCACAAAATGCACCTATTGCAATTCCAACGTTTCGGTGCTCACACAGCACCCTAATCAAGGCAAGAAAAATTAAAAAAGGTGGGAACAGCGACCATGCAATGACGCTATCTCCTCGATACCTGAGATCTGAATCAATGATTTGATTCCCGATTTCCAAAAATAGAATAACCACAATAATTGACCAATAGGAATGCCTCCTGTATTGATACTTTATGAAAGGATTACTAGTAATACTAGTAATGCTAGCAATGCTTTTATAAAATTTCAATACAGGGAAGCATTCCTATAGGTCAATTATTGAGGTTACTCGATTTTTAGAAACCAGGGGGCTTACACGTATAAAATTTACACTTTGACGGAGAATGATCCTGAAAGTGAAGTGTCGCTAAATCTATTGATTTTTATGAGATATTTTAAGTTCACAAATAAACTTTAGGCCTTTCAAACACAATACAACTTCTGCAATTTGCGAAATGTTTGTATTTCTTGGCTAGTTCAACAAAGTACCTAATTTGTTTATTTGCAATATTAATATTGTTGCTGGTCGTGCAACCTTTTGAAAATTTAATATTTTTCACATTTCGACTTCTTCGAACATTTTTACCCAAAAACGTAACATTTGCAATTCTCGCAGAAATTTTATGAGTGGAATTGCAAAAAATGCAACATTAATTTAAAAAACGATGATGTGCGTTATGCATACAGTTTTGAAAATCACATAATAGTATCTTCTCAATGGAAAGAAGCAGAAATAACAATTTGCAAAACCTTCGGTATTTTCGCTGCGGAGTCATGAGCATAATAATAATTTGTTTATAATTAATAATGTTGCCAAGTAGTAAACAGTTTGCTAATCTAATATGATGTTAGTACTTAGTTAATTATTACTCATTACCATTTGCAAAATGATTGTAATTTTTGGCTAGTTTACAAAAGTAACTAATTTGATTAATTGCAATTTTAATATTATTGACGGCCGAGCAACGTTTTGCAAATTTAATAATTTTCAAATCTCGACATTTCTAACATTTGCTACCCAAAATCGCAACCTTCACAATTCTTGCAGGAATTTTATGAGTCGAATTGCAAAAAAATTTAACAATAATTTAAAAAACGATCATTTGCGTTATTTATTTAGTTTTGCAAATCATATAATAGTCTCCTCTCAATGAAAAAAAAAAACAGAAAAAACATTTTGCAAAACCTTCGGTATTTTCGCTGGGGAGTGATTAACAAAATAATAATTCGTTTATAATTATTAATGTTGCCAAGTTATGAACAGGTTGCAAACGTTATATAACGTTGGTGATAAGTTGTTCATCACTCAGTACGGTTTGCAAAATGTTTGTAATTTTTGGCTACTTTACTAAAGTAACTAATTTGTTTAATTGCAATTTTAATATTATTGCCGGCCGAGCAACGTTTTGCAAATTTGATAATTTTCCAATCTCGACATTTCTAACATTTGCTACCCAAAAACACAACCTTCGCAATTTTCGCTGGAATTTTAGGAGTCGAATTGCAAAAAATTTAACAATAATTTAAAAAACAATCATTTGCGTTATTTATTTAGTTTTGCAAACCACATAATAGTCTCCTCTCAGTGAAAAAAAGCAGAAAAAACATTTTGCAAAAGCTTCGGTATTTTCGCTGGGGAGTGATTGAAAAAATAGTAATTTGTTTATAATCAATAATGTTGCCATATCACGAACGTTTTGCAAATTTAATACAAGATAGAGACTGAATTTATAATTACTCACTCAAGTTTGCAAAATGTTTTGAATTTTCGTGGAGCAATGGGGGGCAAATGTTGCAAATTAATTTTCTTAAACAAATTGCCGACCCGATCACGTTTTGCAAGATGTTATTTTATGTTAAACATATAAAGAAAACAACTTTAGAATTTTTTTGAAGACCTTTGGAATTTTTGTTAATTAATTAGCTATTTCCACTGGTCTAGTTATTCGAATTCTGCAGTGTTGAGGTGTTTCGATCTTTTAGCATTATTCGCATTATTTTTAAAATTCCAGGCATGAGGGTGGCTATTCGGGTGCAAAAATGAAGGAGGACATCGATTTCCGATTGATAGATAGATAAACGTTTATTTTTCAGCCTGCTGGCCCTAAAAAATTGACTTGCTTACCCAGCCATTTTTTACAGAATTTTCTTAAAACTAACCCATCCATTCCTTATATCTCAGCCGCACGCTCTTATCGCCTTACCCTCCTCGCTTCGCCTCGCTCGCATGTCCCTACTTTTTCGCATTGCCTCGCTTACCAACCTCTGTTTTCGCTCTAATACCTACTACTTATCTACTATTTACAATATTTACATGTTACTTATATCTACTTTCTCTCCTATTTACAATCTTTCCGTCTCCATTCCTCTTCCTCCTTCCTTCTCTTCATCTCCATCTTACCCAACACCCCCTTCACCCATGCTACTGCCCTTTCCATGCAACAATACCTCCATGCTTATCTCACTTCTTTCCACCTCCACGCACTCCTCCAACCAGTGCTCCACTCTTGCATCCCCCCTTCCACACAGCTCACACATCCTCCTCTCCCGCGAGAGCCAGAAACTATTGAAACCCTCCATGCACCCACACCTCATCCTCGCTATAAGCTCCTGACTTCCTTTCTCTCCTTTCTCACATAAATATCGCGCTCTTGCACTTGACATAATCCACACATAGTTTCCGTTAAATCTTGACTCTCTTATTCTCTCCTCCCCTTCTGTCTTCTCTCTCTCCATGCCGTTTTGCTTAACCAAATCATAAACCTTCCTTCCTTCCTCGTGCATCCTTCTCACTTCATCCATCTGCAGTCCATTCATACTAAAATACCTTTCCCTCTCAACCTCCATCTTCCCACCCCCTCCCCTGTTCTCCTTCTTCCACCAACACTCCCTAACCAGCCTACTTCCCCCCTCTTCCAAAAATTTCTCCTCATATTTACACGCCCGGCTCCCTGCTAGAATTCCTACGCTCGTTCTCCCCGTCTCCCTCCTGACAATATAATTAGGCGTGTTCCTTGCCAACCCCAGGGTCCACTTTACATACCTCTCCTGCGTTCTATTTACCTCTTCGCTTTCCTTCCACCCCACACCTCTACCCCATACAGTAGCACACTCATCACTAGTGAATCAAACAATTTCATTCTCCTTCAAAAATCATCTGCGAATAACTTTTTTCCCAACCCCCACATCTACATCTTCACCACATTTACACTCCTGACTCTCTCTTTTATGTGACCATCCACTCCCCCATTCCTTCGAAACACGAAGCCCAGGTACACAAACTATTTCACCTCCTGTACCTCCTTTCCCTTCCACTTCCACTCCCTTCCCTTATCCCTTCCCCCTCCTTTTCTGAACACCAAAACCTTGGACTTTTCCACATTCAGCTCTAACCCCCTTTTTATTCAGGTGTCTTCTCAACCTCTTCATCATCTCCTTTCAGGCCTCCTCGCTGCTTGCCAGCAAAACTATGTCATCTGCATGAGCTAGTGACCAAATTCTAACCCCGCCTATCCTGACTCCTCCTACCACCCCGGCCTCCAGCTTACTTTCCATATCCGCAATTAAAATCGCAAAAAGCGTTGGGCTAAGTGGACACCCTTGCCTTAACCCCCTATCCATCCCTACTCACCGATGGAAACGCGCCTTTGGGATCCACAAAAAACGCGTACACTCTCGTCCCCTTCTTCGCTAATTCTCTATCTACCACGTGCTGCAGCACGTAAATATTGTCGGTAGTACTCCAACCCGCCCTAAATCCCGCCTGCGTCTCCGGCGATATTCCTTTCCCCTCGACATCCTTCCGCAGTCTCTCTGCCACCGCCATCGCGTATACTTTATCAGGCGCGGATCCAGAGAAGGGCTTTAGGGGGGGCCATCCAATAATTCCCCTTCCCCTCCACTCTTAAGGGGGAGGGGGAGAAGGTAATAATCATTTTATAGTTATTTATTTGCTTTGAATGTTTATTAAAAATTATAAAAATATATTATTCACAAATCTTATAAACATAATAAACAAATGTTTCAATAAAAACCATGTTTTTATATTTACAAGCTGCGTCTTGCATGTCATGGTATAATCATTATTTAACAAGTATAAAATACTCATACAATTTTCGAAGTCAAGCATAAACTATAAAACGATTATTTTTAAAGAGCAAAATTTAGGCGTATATTTCCACTCTTTGCGATATTCATATTCCCGGTTGAAATCCTGGAAAAATTGAAAAATTATAATTTTTTTCAATTGAACACTTTTTAAATTAGAAGTTGAATTATTTTAAGTTTAAATCGCTTTGAATGAATGATTATTCAATTGTTATTTATACATTTAAATTTTTTTTGAAATCTTTTAAAACGTTCTCTTAAAAATATGTTGTTTTTTTTACTAGAAAATCAATTTTTTCCAAATTTATAACTGTTCAATTTTTATTTGTTCATCAAAATTTGCGTCCGTTTTAAAATATTTTTAAATATTCTGTTGAAATTAATTTTTTAAAATAAAAATCATTCGAAAATTTTCCCACGAATCTTAAAACAATATTTGTATTATCTTAAGACCTTACAAAATCCTTAAAAGCTTCAAAATTTTATTTAAAAACTTCTAAATATATCTCCTCAACTTACTCGAATTTTTTCTGAATGGATACATTTTTATTTGTTATTTACACATCAATATTCAACATTTTCACTTGCAAATAAAAAATTTTAAATTAGAACAATTAAAATTAACATTGTAACGTTCAGCTCTCCGAAATTTTAACGATTCAAGGCTTTCTGTTTCAAACAATTCAGTTTCAAATTGTTCGGATTTCAGTATTTCATTTATAATTGTTCATTTTAAATAAACAGTCAAACTTTGCTGACTATTAAAAAATTGTTGTTTTTTTTAATTAATAATTTTCATAATTGAAGTCGTTAAAAATGGTATATTTTAGACTGAAACAGCAGATAATTTATAAAGTTTCAATCGGAAGTTTACATTTTGTTAACTACTACGGCTTTCGAATTAAAACAGTTCAATTTTTAACGTCAAAATCTGTAAATTGTTTAATTTCATCAGATTCAGAATCGTGCTATAAAATCAATCAATTATTGTTCAATTGCGAATACACGAACTACAGTTTAATTTTTAAAATCATTAATTAATTTATATTTACAGTTGATCAACTTAAAACATTTTTTGTCGAAAATTTTCAGTTTCGAAAGATATTAATCGTGTATTGTGTAAGTCTTCAAAACTGCACTTCAACATTCTTTTAATTGAAAATGTACCCTCAAAAATAAAGATGTAAAATGGAAAATTTGGATCGTAAAAGATTTTCGAATTCCACATTGCAAACTGAATGATTTCATAATTGAAAAAGTTAACAACTGAACTTAGCATTTAAAAAGAAGTTGAAATGAAACTTATGTTGAATTGCATTATATATCTTGTGACATGAAATTTGTGATATTTCAAATGATTGGATAGGTTTTTCTTTGAAAAGCTTGTAAAAATACCGGTCAAAAAATAAATTCACTGTTATTTCCAGCTCTCAAAAAATTCTGATCATCTCCTGGTTTCCCGGACATTGAAGTTTTTAAATTAACACAATAAAAACTCTGGGATAAATTTTGCTGCACCTAATTTTAACATGGGGTTCCATCTCGCTCGGAGTTGGGCTACGAAACTATCACTTATTATTTTTGCCGCAAAAACTGTAAAAAAAATTGACTACAGGTGACTTTTCATACCCCAAATCCAAGGGAAACGATACCTTTTGTAGTGGTACCATTCACACTACCAAGACTAATTTTTTTTGAAGGGAAATGGTACCCTGAAATTAGCGTTAGATTCACGCTTTGTTTTTTCTGTGAAATTTCTGTTCAATATAGCAAACACATTTTAATGTTTTTAAAAATATTGATAAATTTCAAAATAGTAAGCTTTCTCCGAAGTTTTTGACTTCTTTTTAAAAGTATTTTGACACCTTATGTTTTAGTTTTTTTTTTAATTACACTAATTTTCCCATTTTTTAATTTATGCAGTTAAGGTAGACATCCCAGTAATCGTGACCTTAGTCCCAGTAATCGTGATGGCAATTTTCTTGCTTTTTATGTTTGTAAATTCGTGCAGAGTAATATAGTCTTAAAATATCCTATTTGTCTGAATTCAGCGAAAATATTTTAGGGGACCTTATTCATTTGAAAGTGTCAAAAATTTCAGTGTCGGCCAATTCATTTTAATCCGCTAGATTGTAAGTCAAGCTCCAATTCGCCAGAATTCGCAGCGCGAATACACTTAAAAACTGGCCTATTCAATCGAATTCTTAAGGTATAACTCAAGCGTGGGCGCATATAGGATTTGTTGTTAATATATATTAATGTTTTCTGTAGCTCAGTGTTGTCCTCTGGACTTACACACTTGGGATCGCTGGTTCGAGACTCGATGCATGCAATTTTTATTAATTTTTTTCGAAATTACCTTGACCACGAATTGAGGCAAATTGACAAGCATTTAATTCGCGCTGGCTCAGTTCGTTTCAACGAATCAGAAAGCAGAATTCGGGCGAATTTAAGCACGTTAACTCGCCGCAATCCTCCCGAATTAGTTTCTTTATGGTGGGATAGTAAACTTCAATTATCTTATTTGAAAAATTCGGGTCTGGGCTTTGGGGGGGGGGGGGGGCCAAGCCGCCGTGGCCCCCCCTCTGGATCCGCGCCTGTACTTTATACGCCGTATTCATTAGCGTAATCCCTCTATAGTTTTCCTGCCTATCTCTATCCCCGTTCTTATACAGTGACACTATTAACCCCACTCTCCACCCTCCTGGGAATACCTCGCCCCTCCATACTTTCTGCACTATCTCCTTCAGCCTCTCCCTAACCTCTTGTGTACTAAACAGCCATGCTTCATTCTCTACCCCATCCAGCCCTGCTGCTTTTGACCTTTTCAACTTCCTTATCTGCTTCTCCATCTCCTCGTCATTCAACTCCTCCATCTCTGCCTCTCCCGTTCTTCTACTTCCCCCCTCTGTCTTCCTTGAATCTGAGCCCGGGAAAGATTCTTTGAAAAATTCCCTCCACTCCTCACTACCTATCTTCTCACTGACCCCCACCCTACGCTTCCTAAACCTATTTATTATCGTCCAGACTCTTTCTTCTTACACATCAATCTAAACACCTCCCTCCTTTCTACGTACTCCTCCCTTCTCGCATTACCCTCTTTCCACTTCTTGTACTTCTTCTTCACCTTCCTTTTCATCTTTTTACATTCCCTATCCCACCACGGCTTCACCATTCCTTTCTTCTTCTTTCTGAATACCTTCTTTTGCACACACCTTTTCACCTTCTCTTTCAGATCCTCCCATATCTCTTCCACCGACTCCCCTCCAAAGCGTACATTTCCTAGCTGCTCCTGATACTTCTCTATCGCCTCCCTCGTCCAGGTCACCCTCTCCCCATTTGAGACTTCTTCCCCGCCTTGTCTTCCTCCACCCTCACCTCTTATCCACAAACTTAATGGCTGAAGGTCTGATTCCACCCTCCCCTCTACTTCGAATTTTTCTGTCTCCTCCCATCCTTGCATATTCATTACCACATAGTCTATCACCGATACCCCCACCTTACTTACATATGTGTATTCTCCCTCTTCGTCCCAATTTGCCATACCATTCGCCACTGCCCACCCTCTATCCTCCATCCAGTCCCTTAGAATCTCCCCCTCCTTATTTATTACCTTATCCTTCGAATTCCTTTCAAAGCTCTCCCCTTCCCTGTAAAGGCCCCCTTCCCTTCCCATCCTCACATTAAAATCCCCACCCAGTACCACCAAACCCTCCTCTCTTTCGCCTAGCAATTCTTCCACCCTTTCTTTAATTCTTTCCATCCCATCCTTACTGTACACTGTCACAAACTTACACGCTATCCCTCCTATTTTTACTTTCCTCATTTGCACTCCCTCCCTCTCTTCCTCTCCATGAACTTCTTCATCTAATTCATCTCTAACCCCGTTATAATACCCCCACTAGCCCTTCCTTTTTACTTCACTCTGACCGCCTCCTGGAGTCTCCACTTATACCCCCTTGGCAGCTTTGGCTCTATTCTGTCCCATTCCTTTCTTTCTACCCACGTCTCTACCAGTCACACAACATCAAATTCTTGTATATACCTCCAGAACTCCTCATCCTTCTTCCTTATCCCTGCTACGTTCCAATACAACACCTTCACTACTCCTCTATCCTGCATTACCCCACCCCCCTACTGCCTACGAAACAAATTCCCCTACGCTGCCTTTAACCCACCCTATGCTCTGTAGCAGCGCTTCCACACCATCTCTTTCTTCCCCGCTCTTTAGCTTCAACCCTTTAACCACAATATTATTCCTCCTGTCTGCCTTCTCTTTTCTCTCCATTCTCAACTCCATTGCCCTTAACCTTTCCCTATCTGCCCTCTCCTCCTTCTCACTCCTACGCTCTCCCACTTTCTCTTCTATCAGATTTTCTACCCTCTCCCAAATACCTTTAATCTGGTTCCCCCCACCTCCGTCTCCTCCTTCCATTTCCGTCCTGCCCTCCATCTTCTCAAGCCTTTTTTCTGTCCTTTCCTTCCACACCCTAATTTCCTCTTCCATCTGCTTTATTTTAATTTCTTTTTCTTTCCTTTCCCTCTCTAACCCCTCTACTCTCTCCCTCATCTCTTTCATCTCCTTTTCCCATTTCTCATCTCTAATTCTCAATTCCTCCCTCATGCCTTCCATCTGCTCTTTAGTCCCCCTTACGTCGTCCCTCAGCCCCCTGATCTCGCTTATCAGCATACCGAGAGCCTCCTCCACATTTTCCCCCATTTTTTGGGGGGGTGTCCTACTAGTTCTCCCGCTTTTTTCAAACGGACTCTCTACGACGCTTTTATCCGGACTCTTTTGGCTGTCTCTCTTCCTCTTCAAGAGATCCTCCCCGTCACTTGCGCTTGACGTTCTCTCCCTCACCTTCTCTCTTCCTTCCTTCCCACCGTCCCGCTTTCTCCCACTCCCTGACGTGCCACTAGACACTGAGCCACGCGCTGTTGGCCGTCGTGGCACGTGGAAAATTTTCTCCCCGTCGCCGTCACAACCAGTACTCTCACTGCCCACCTCCCGCTCTGCCGCCGGTAACTGGGACCTCTCCATGCAGTACCCTCCGCAACCGCCAGATGTCTCTGCAGAATGCTGTCTCTATTGCCACCAAATTTTCCCTTTATTTCCCTTTTTTTTCTTTTTTCAATTCCTCACAGCCCTTGCAGACACCCCTTTCCGTCACTTAACATCCCCCTAAATTTTCGAGCTCCACCCTTGACCCTAGAACTCCCAAGACTCCTGACCACAAATTTCCCCGATTCCTTGCTAACCTAACCTCACTTTCTCAATTTGCTTAAATCCCACCTCACACCTACGCTCAATATTACTTTTTATCTCCCCAATTCACCCCACACAACCCTACTCACCTCTTCCGCTTCCACCCTTACACTCTACTCACACCTACCACACCAATTCCGTAAATCCTCTCACCACCTGACACTAACCACGTTCTCACTTCCGCCACCAACATGCAAGTCTCAATTTCCGATTGATAAAAAAAGGGATACAGCTTGAGCCGAGAAGCCTTAAGCAACCTGTCGTGTTTTTTTGATTGATTTAAGCGAATAAAGAAATCTAAAAACTTTGTATATCCATCGATACTAGGGTGGCCTTTATTTTTAACTTTTCGAATTTCTCTGCTCTCATCCCCCAGTTTTCTTCGAATGCTCAAAAAAAATCTTCAAATTTGAGCAAAATCGGTTAATATTTAGGGGTGCCACAAAGACCACGAAGTTTCCCATTGATTTAAAATGGGAAAAAGTCAGCTTTTTGTTAATCTAATATTTAAACGCGATAATATATTACAAATAATTCCGTGTTTCTGTATATTGTTCAGAATTCGTCAGAGAATGAAAATCAATCATAAATTTTGAGGTTGAATAATTTTCAGCCGCTCTTATGGGTCCCCAAAGAAAATCCCATAGTGACAAATTTGAATTTTACGTATAATTGCGGTTTATTGACGCTTTTAAAACGTTCTTTGAAAATAAATAATCATTAATCGGTAATTTAGAAATACCCAGTAATTTGTTCACTAATATTCAATTGTTTGAACAATTTAAATTTTGTTCAAGTATTTGTTTTTTTCAGTTAACTCGCAAAATGAACGTATTTTCTAGACTTTATGAGTTATTTAATCAATAATAACAACAAACTAATTTGTTTAAATAATTTTACAATTATTTAAATAATACGTATTTCTTTAAGCATATATTTTACCTAAAAAAAACAAGAGGAACATTTTATATCACTAAATTTTCGACAAATTTCAATACTTTTAAGTACTAATTTGTTTATTATGAATGCTCGTGGATGTATCAAAAATTTGAATTTGTAATTGCGCGCCCATACCTTAGCGCCTGGACAAAGGCATATCTCCATACGCACTTCTGCCCTCTACGCTGAGCTTGACAAATCGCCGTCTCCATAAAGTGGGTCGGTGTATGGGTATAAGGTATATAGGTATATAGGTGTTAGTTATAGATGTTTTAGATTGATCTGGAATTCTCGTGTCATTTATTTAAATGACACGTTCATTCCGCAACACTGCTCCGACCCAGGTTGCTAATCAATCTCTCTAGCGATCACCCCAAGTGAGGAGCCTCACAAAATTGCTATGTATGGTTCCCCACTTGGGCCCATTAGTATCCAAGGTCTTTGTTTCAGCCGCCATTCACTCTATTGTCACTCTGTTTACAAACTATATGTCGCCACACTTTTCTGTCTTGGCATACTACTCTAGCTTCCTTCACGTCCATGCATTTTTTCATGCAAGCTCTTGTGTTCCTATGGCTTCTTATGTCTCTTTGGATTAATGTCTCATTCACAGATTCTAATCATTCTTTCGGCGGTCTACCTCTGGGCATTCTGCCATTTACTTTACCTTCATACACTTGCTTGGTCAGTCGTTTATCATTCATTCTTTCAAGATGTCTGAATCACCTTAGCTGATTTCTTTCCCATATGTGAACTAGTGTGTCTCCTGTATCACATTATTTGAGGATTGTCTCGTTTCTGACTTTGTCCTTCAGTGTTTTCCCGCATATTATGCGGAGAGGTTTCATGCCGATCGCGTTGATTTTACTCCTGTCCTTTTCTTGACAGGACCATGTCTCGCTACCGTATAGTACAGCCGGTACGAATATAGAATTATGTATGGCCATTTTAGCTTTTTTTGATATGTTTTTATTTCTAAGGATGGACCCTGCGCTACCGATAACCTGCTCACCCTTATTTATGTGCCTATCTAACTCCCCATCTATTTTTCCGTCGCTAGTGAATAGGCTACCCAGATATACGTACTTGTCAACTTGTTCTAATCTCTCATCATTTAGGACAATGTTGCACATTGTTTTCTCACTTTTTCCCTCAAACACCATGAATTTCGTTTTATTCACGTTAATTTTGAGGCTCATGTTCTTCATGCTTGTATTAAGTTTATTAAACATTCTTTGCAAGTCCTCGATTGATTCTGCCATAACAATCTTGTCATCTGCGAAAGTCAACCCACGTACCTTGACGGTTTCGAGGTCTACACCTTCTTCGTCGAAGA
This sequence comes from Andricus quercusramuli, assembly GCA_932178445.1. Taxonomy (NCBI): domain Eukaryota; kingdom Metazoa; phylum Arthropoda; class Insecta; order Hymenoptera; family Cynipidae; genus Andricus; species Andricus quercusramuli. Next base: position 8,946 of record CAKNXH010055767.1, on the reverse strand, counting down.
GGGCAATTCTTAGAAATTTATCCATGAATATGATAAATAGCCACGAGGATATAACGCATCCTTGCTTCACGCCTTGCATAATATCGAACCAGTCACTCAGTTTCCCATTTACCCTTACACTCGCTTTACTACCTGTATATATTGTTTTTATTGCTCGTAGGAGCCCTCCATTTACTCCATACTCGTTGAGGACTTCCCAAAGTTTACTTCTGTTTACCGTGTCGAGTGCTTTTTCTAGGTCAATAAATGCACAAATAATGAAAAAGCAAAAACCACGAAGGAATAATAAGGAGACCGATCTCCGTCTATGCGATTTGGCAGGAGCCAAAGTAAGTGAGTAACTGCCAGGCCTGTAAGTAGTAACCACCCGGTAAGAAGAAAAGAATTCAAAAAGATTCAGAATCTGAATTCTCATTAATACGTGAATTTTCCTCCATCGAAAGTTCCACCATCAAGTAGACAAAAAAAGCAAAACCTATTCCTTTTAATCGACTTAAAAAAATGTAATGGAAGCGTATTGTGAGGAATTAAAGAGTGGAGAAATGTAAAAGAAAGAATAGAAAGGAATAAAATAATGTCGCTTTTAAGGCGCAACTGTGAATTGAAATAAATTCTTTTTTTTTTAAATGAATAAATATTGTATTACATTTATAAATTACAGGTGAAAAAAAAAGAATTTGGGTAAATTATGTGAACATTTTTTTTATTAATCTGTTTATCAGAAACATATTTTGACCGATTTCATATGCAATCTGTCTTGGAACACATTTAAATTATATTAAAATTATTTGTTAATGTACGTGCATGGACTACACAACCACAAAAAAGGTATACGTAGCCAAAAAACGATCTATCCAGCATAGTCGAAATAAAATTTTTGAAATTTCCTGCCTACCTTTTTTTTGGTTTGAATTTGGATTTTTGGTTTAGGTTAAATTTTTGCATCTTGACTGCTAAACATCTGAAACCGTTGTTAGGGTTTAGGGAAGGAGAGGAGATGTTTAGTAGGCAACTTGCAATTAGAAGGAATTAAAATAATCGAAAATAAAGCATGTAAGTATGAAATTAAAAATAACCATAAAAAAAAATTGAAATTTTCAAACTTATGTTGCACACGCAGGAATAGAAATCATGTAAGTGCACGCATTTTGTGGACGGATTAGAAAGAATTAAGTTAATCCAAAATACAGCATGTAAGTATGGAATTAAAAATAACCATGAGAGGTGTGTCTACTGCTTGCATTAAGAGGAATTAAAAAAATGGAAAATATGTTCGCCTGTATGGAACACAACACAAGTGGCGTTTGTTAAGGAAATAGAAAAGAATTGGTTTCGGAGATAAACCTATTCTTCCGTTGGGCACCGCTCCCGATGGAAAATTAGCACATTCAAAAAAATTGAATAATGCTCACTCTTTCGTTTGAATATGAAAATATTAATTTTTTTGAATTCTTCTCTTCTTACCGGGCACACAGAGAAAAAATTCCGGCCGCTGTGGCTTGAAAGTCCTGCCATTACAGCATGAATCGCCCAGTCAGCAGATTACCGTTACTACAGCAAACATGAACACTGCAGTTTTAGCATGGCTGTAGAAAGTAGCATAAGTAGTGATATGATACTCCAGTTATAAAATCCACAAAAATATAGTAATTTTCAATTTTAACCGATGTTGAAAGGAATAAGCTTAGTTGAAAAAAAAAATTATCAAAGTTATTTAATTAACAAAATGTACTTAGTCATTTTATTTTTACCTTTGTCTTAAAAAAAACATGCAATTCTTAGTCAATCGCAATGATAGCCATTTTATTTATTTTTTTAATTCTTGATAAGTTTCTTCGCTTGGTCTTTTAGGTTATGAATTTTCAGATTATAATTTCAACTATAATACTTACTTTGAAATCTTTGTATAATGTTCTCCAACCTCCAATCTTCTGATATACGTTGGACAAAATCGTCCATCCTTACGGTTTACTTTGGTAGGTATTTAAATCGACGAAAAAACAATTTACCGAAAATTCAATTCGCCGAAAAATGGATAACTTCAGGGTATAGGAATCAGGTCACGCATCAGAAGATAGAAGAAGGTCCTTCGTACATTGATATCGTTACAGAGTTGGTAACTGATTAAGGAAAGAAATACCAGATGTCGCTGCATTCAGTAAAATTATTTAATTTCTTTGGTAGTGTTGATTATTTCGTAGGGAAATTGATATTTAGCAGCAAATATAATTAGGTCTTATCAAAGATATTTTACCTAGATGCGGCAAGGGTCAGGAGTGGGGATACCGAAAATATATAGCTAACTATTTTTCGTCTATATCGAGGAGCTGCCCTCTACAACTTTTCATTGTTTCCATAGCAACCGCGTCAAAGCGGGTGAATGAGTCACCGTCAATGACGAGAATGAGTGAGCCCACGAATATCCAGGAAGTACTGTGACTTGAATTATGTACTTCTGGTGAGTGAGCAGAAGATTTAGAGGATGAATGGATACAAATAAATGGAATTTTATATTGCAGTAAAATATTAAATTTACGTAGATCTGCATACATAGATTATAGACCAGAAATGTTCAAGTAAATTTAATTTTAAGTAAATTTCAAGCGTAATTTTTGCAATTGAGGCGGGGTGTCGCGACAAAAGCATAAACATCCATCGAGACCAATTTTTCAGGAGAGAGAAAAAACCTTCTCAAAAATTGAATTCATAAAAAAATGAGAAAGTACATTCGAGATTTGATGGAGCTCTACAGATCTCAATAAACAGAATTTTAAGAAAGTTAATTCTTTTCGAGATCGGTCAAAACCGTGTCAGTCCATCGGATTTTATATTTTTTTTAATGTTTCTTTAGGCTGAATTTCTAATAGCATAACAACTAATAGAAGAGTTTTCATGAAAAACATTTATTTTTAAATTGTCTAAACAAATTGTTTAACAAGCGAGATTCGGAAAAAATAATAATGCCATTCGATTCTACGGAAGAAATTACATCAATTATATGCATTTCGCAATTTTGTATGGAACCAATTGGTGACGAAGTATAAATAAACAATTGAATGTTATAGAATTTGTATTTATACTGCATAACAAGTTGGGTGGAAAAAAATTGTCCAATACATGGACTTTATGTAATTTTTTCAACAGAATCGAATGAGGCTATTAGTTTTTCCGTATCTTGAATTTTTAAACAATTTGTTTGAACAAAAATTGTTTAAACAATTTCAAAGTTCAAATTTTTTTCATCAAAATGTACGGTGGAATTTTAGAGAATTTTTGAGCCAATCAAACGTGTTTTTAAAAAAGGTGCACTTCACGGTTATGCCGTGACACCCTTCAATATTGCATAATTGGAAGTCTTGTAATTTAAATGAAAAAAAAACTGCTTCCGAATTGAAATCTTTCTGAATTTGACTTTTTTATCTAGAACTGCTTCACATTAAGGGAATAACCGTAAATACCGAGTATATAAATTGACGAAGGATAGAAATATCGAATTATAAATTCTCAAATTTTAAACTTTCCAGAATCAAATTAAAATTTGCCGAAAATATATTTTAAGGTAAATAATTCATTAAATAATGAGGTAAGTAATTTATTAAATATTACAAACTTCTTTGAAGTATCTAGCATGTCGGAATTGATAAAATAATTTATAATTATTTTAAATATTTAATCATTAATTTACTAATTATTGAAATTTGAATTTCACGAATTAAAAAATGTAAGTTAGTTTAATAATTCGTTTTTTGAATAATTTTGAAATCATAGAATTCGATAAATTTGGATTTTTGAAATATTAAAATTCGGGCATTTATTATTCGGTACTTTTATTTTTCATCAATTTTAATATTTAAATCTATTTAAAATTTATTTTTTCTCATATTTTTTACGTGCTTTAATATTTTACTGTAATTTAAAACTTTGTTTCTTTGGATTAACTTTAGATAAAAATCATAGAAATCATGGGAAATTGTTTTAAATATTTTCAGAGTGCTTGCTGAAATCTAAGAGTTTCTTTTCACAGAGCGAAGTTCAAAATTCAAAAAATCATTTCAGAAAAATTATAACTCCTACCGGCTGCATTTTTTGTAACGTTTTTTTTTTTATTTTGAAATTAATTTCCCAAACAAAGAAAAGATTGAAAAGAGCATTCAATAATTATTCTTCTCCAAATGTATGTAATGTAATGGAATGTAAATGTATTATTTTTTTTTAATTTTGTAATTTTTCTTCGTGAAAAGTTACCCTCAGAAAAAAATTTCAGTTTAATGTTTTTATAAATTGTCACTCCTGTTACTAATTGTAATTTTAATAATTAATTTACCTTTTTTTCCTGATAAAATATATATTTATATAAATAAAAATTAAATGTTAATACGTACCTGCTTGCAAAAAATAATTTTGCCTAAATACTTTCATTGACTTTTAACGTTGTCAATAATATTACTAATTAATTGATTAATTAGCTGAATATTATATGTAGGTATTTTTCAGTTTTCTATCTTTTCAATATAACATTGAAAAAATAGTGTATATATATATTTTTTTGCATAAAAATAATTTTTTAAATTGTCCGAAATATTCACGTAAAAATTCGAAGTATTACACTTTTTACGAATGAAATAGTCGAAGAAAACATTTGTTGATATTATATCAAGATATTTTTTAGTTTTCTTTTTTTTTAAATAGAAATATGAAAATAGAGTGTAAATTTTTTATGCATAAAAGTGTTTCTTTAAATTGTCTGGAATGTTCACGTAAAAATTTGAAGTATCCTTTTTAGGAATACAATATTAAAAGAAAACGTTTTATTTTTTAAGTTTTCATAAGTTTTCATGATAAAAATAAAAAGATGAAATTTCAAGGTAAAGATTTTCAATCAATATCTTCAATTAGTTCCATTCTATTATTATTACTGATTCCAGTACAACCAACAGTAAAATTTGTTATACGATGATGAAATTATCCCATTCTTTCTAGATCTAGATGTTATACCGAATTTTTTTTATCATCCTTTCAGTGACTTACTCATGCTTCAGTTATATAACACTATATTTTAATTTTTTTTCAGTAATACGAATAAATCACATATACTTAGAATATTTTTAAATGGGGAAAAGTTAATTTAAGTCCTCAAGATAACATGAATAATCCATAATAATTAAAAAAAATTCAAATTCCCGCTCGAATAAAGCAGTATTTAATATTTATTTTTTCTTGTATTTTTTGCGTGCTTTAGTATTTTACTTCAATTTACAATTTTATTTCTTTGGATTAACTTCACATAAAAATCATAAAAATTGTGGGAAATTGTTTTAAATATTTTAATAGTACTTGCTGAAATCTAAGAGTTTCGTTTCACAGAGCAAAAGCTCAAAATTCAAAAAATGATTTATAAGAAATTATAACTTGACACATATAGTGACTTTCAACCCATCAAATTATCTCTCCCAACGACCGTGGGAACGAAAGCAACTCAGCAAAAAATTGATAGCACTAGATCTTCGCACAGCCTCGCGGTGTGCGACGTTCAGCGCGGAAGAATACGCGAATCGGTGAGACAGGCCCCGCGTTTCGACAGTCTCAGACAGTCTGAACTTAAACGTCTTGAGGTAGAGAACACAGAGAGAGAGAGAGAGAGAGAAGGGAGCAAATAAGGAACAAGTACTGAATAAATGTCAAGTTTATACGGATACAGAAGGATAATCATTTATAGTTTATGGTTGAAACATAAGAGTGGTTCCAGTACCGAGATTGAATAAAAGGAGTCTGAATTGGAATATATACTAAGAAATATTCATCGACCATGTTTTTTAAATTGGTAATAATCTACACGGTCAAGTAAACGTTCATCGCCGTATCCGGAATACGAAAAGAATATGACATCAGTGAAGAAAGAACAAGAAAAAATAAACAGTGAAAAGGAAGTTTCTGCACAAAAGAATCGGGATAAAATATTAGAGAACATTTCTTTCGGTTACATTGATTTCAAGTTTACTCTACTAAATTCAGAAAAAACAAGTGTTATTAAAAGTTTAGACTCAAACAACATCATGCCACAAACTCTCTCTGTGAAAGAAATTTTAATTCAAGTGCCAAGTTTCGATAGAGATTCCGAAAACGTCAACGCTTTTATTCGCGGGTGTAAAAGGGCAAGGGAAAAACTAAAAGACACCCCTATATTAGAATTTTTAGATTTGATTTCCACCAAATTAACCGGAAAAGCACGCAAGCTACTATCATAGCGTTTAGATTCGTACACTCTTTACAGTGATTTTGAAAAAAGACGTCAAGCGCACATTCTGTACCCCTAAAACAGAAGCCTTTTGGTCAAGTGAAATCAGTCGAGTGTTTCAGTGTGAAGACGAAAGAATAATTGACTATGCAAGTAAGGTGCAAACAATCGTGTCACAATATACTGCGGCAGTTGAAGAGAGTAATCCAACAGAACCGACTGAGAACTTTTCTCCAAATGCAAAAGTCTTGATAGAAAATTTTAAAAAATATGCATTAAAACAATTTTTAAATGGTCTCTTAAGAAACATTCGAATTCAGGTAATAACCGGTGAACCTAAAACTTCAGATAGTACAGAGAACTTAAAATCAGTTGCAAAAGTTCATTACTCTAACCCGGTTAGCACAGTTTTTGATAGCACTCAAAGTTGGCCAAACACATTCAATCAAAACAAAAGTAATAAAAGTAGAAGTAATTCCTGCGATAGTCAAAATTCACGAGGAAGTCAAGGTAACTCATCTAGAAATAATCATTTGAAATTTTGTAACCTTTGCGAGAGCAATACCCATGATCTCAGCGAATGTAGAACATTTAAAAGAATTAAGGAAAACCAGCAAAACAATAGGGGGAGTAATAGATATAGAAATCAATAAAATTCCCCAAATAGATACGACTCGAATAACCGTAGTCCAAGTAGAGAACGCTTTCAACCAAGACAAAACCGATACGACGGTTGGTACAATCAAAACAGCAATCAAAAACAAAATTTTCAAAATTTTTACCCCCATCAACAAAACACTCAAAACTCAAGTAATGATTCGAGATACCCTCCGAAGACTTATCAACCAAATCGCCAAACACGTTACCGGACAGAATCCCAACCAAATTTTCAACCAAATTATCAACCAAATTTTCAACCAGATTATCAACCAAATTTTCAACCGAATTTTCAACCAAATTTTCAAACAAATTTTCAACCAAATTTTCAACAAAATTATCAACCAAATTTTCTACCAAATTTTCAAACAAATTTTCAACCTAATTTTCAGCCAAACTTCCAACAAAGCGAACAAAATCTTGAAACAAACCACCAATTGCACTAAAAACCAAATTATAACCCAAATTATCCGATTAGCAATGAGAATAACCACTGCCATAAGTTTAATGACTCTCACGCGTGTAGTTTATCTCTACAAAATCCTTTTGATAATCGCGTATATAAGGAACACAAATCCTCCACAGATTCACAAAATTTAAACACACAAGCGACTCGACAGATGAGCGCGCAGGCGAATGGCGAAGCAATGTTAAGACGCGCCACGGCGAAACTGAGCTTAGAAAACGAACAATAATACAACTAACTACTCAGGCTAATGCTCCCACAATATTATTAAAGAGCGAACAATTCTTAGAAAATTTAGAATTTATTCTCGATACGGGAGCTGAAATAAACGTCGTAAAACGACAAGCATTACAAGGATGGATTTGTATTGACGAACTAGTCCGATTCGTAATAAATGGTGTAACTCCAGGTGTGGTTTTTTCAGAAGGTCAAATAATTATCAAATGCAACGACATTGATATTAAATTTCAAGTGGTTCCCAATTCATTTCCGATCAAAGAAATGGGGATTTTAGGTAATCCCTTTTTCTGGCAGCAGCGAGCGAAAATTTGCTATGAATCCCAATGTTTGAAATTGCGTAATCAAACTTTTCCATTTCATAGCAAAGAGTATTTCACATTACCGCCACGTTCAAAGAAAATCATTTTCGTGAGAATCGAAGACACCTCACTTACGGAAGGATTCCTTCCTGAGTTAGATGCAGGTCCAGGAATTCTTCTTGGCAATGCTCTGGTATCAGTTAGAAATGGTGTTGCACATATACCTGTATTTAATGTTACCAGCGAAACTATCAAATTAATAACACCTTTTGCAAAAATTGAACCAGCAGACTTGTCAGATGCAATACTGTTTGACGAAAGAGCATTGGACAACGATGACGTCTCACAAAAAAAGATATTTCAGCTAAAAAAATGAGCTTTCTTCCGAGGCACGAAAAAGATTGCAAATTCTAGAAGCGCTTTTGCCTATAGAACATTAAGATAAAGGCGAAAAATCGCATGGTTTGAAATTAAACGAACCATATACCCACTCCTATTATCTGCCTGGTGACAAATTATCGTACACCGACGCAGTGCATCATATTATTTCGACGGTGGACGATAAACCTGTACACAAATAACCATATAGGCAACCCCATAGCCTCAAGGAGGAACTTCGCAGGCAAATTAAACAATTACACGACGATGAAATTATTCGTTCATCCTCTTCCCCTTACAGCTCACCAATACTATTAATTCCGAAGAAACCCGATCCAAGGGGTAACAAGCGTTGGAGATTGGTAGTAGACTTTAGAGCCCTAAATAAAAAAACAGCAGGCGATGCGTACCCACGTCCCACTGCCAAATATACTTGATATACTTGACCAGTTGGGGGAAGCAACTTATTTTTCGGTACTCAACCTGGCTATGGGATTTCATCAAATTCCAATGGATCCCTTAGACAGGCATAAAACAGCTTTTTCGACCCCGTTTGGTCATTTCGAATACAACCGCATGCCATTCGGCTTAAAGGGAGGCCCTGCCACTTTTCAACGCTTCCCAGCGGACACTGTTATAGAACTGTGATGTAACAGTTCTAGAACAGAAAA
>CAKNXH010055766.1:8835-69416 GCA_932178445.1 Andricus quercusramuli | reverse complement strand
TTTCCCACTATCGTTCCCCCTTTTCCTTTTTTCTCCAGTTTCTCCTCCAGATCTGCCAACAAGAGACTGAATAATAGTGGGCTCAGTGGGCATCCTTGCCTGAGCCCCCTTCCACTCCAGAAAGTCTCCCCTTTTTGTTTCCCAATCCTCACCCTTATCTTAGTCTCTTCGAATATCTCCTTTATCCTCTCGACCAAGTGTTCGTCCAACCCCCTCTCTTTCATAACCTTCCATAATACCTTCCTGTTTACCGAGTCAAAAGCCGCTTTAAAGTCTACGAATAAGGCCACTAACTTCCCTCTCTTCCTCCCTAAGTTCCTATTCACTAGATAATTCAGTACGTAGATGTTGTCTACTGTTCCCATACCTTTCCTGAAGCCCGTCTGATTGTGTGGAATGATCCCCTTCTCTTCCACCTCCCTTTCCAATCTCTTTCGTAGAATCTCCGTATATATTTTGTAACCCACCGACATAAGTGTGATTCCCCTATACTCCTCCACCTTCTTGTCCTCTCATTTCTTAATTATCGGTACCACCAACCCTGTCCTCCATTCCTTAGGCCATCCCTCTCCTCTCCACACCTTTTTTGCATACCTCCCATATTTCCTTTCTCACCCCTTCTCCACCAAATCTCAAAGCTTCGTTCTCAATATCATCCTCACCTGTTGCCTTGTTTCTTTTAAGCCTCCCTATCGCTCTATTGGCTTCCTCCCTACTTATCCCGCCATTGCTATCATCTTCCCCTTCTATTAGCTTCCTCTTTTCACCTAAAACCTTATTTTCCACTCCTCCCAACAGTCGCTTAAAGTACGCGGTCCACTCATCCATTTCGATTTCCTCATTGATGCCCTTTCTTCCTCCTCGTTCCCTATTGATCACCTCCCATTCCCTTCCTTCCCTGATTGATTTTTCCACCTCTTCCATATACCTACTTTTCTCTAACTGCCTTTTACCAGTTAACAATCTTTCATGTTCTCTCTTTTTCCCATTAAATTCCTGTTTCCCTATCTCCCCTTTTCTCCACTTTTTTACATTTTCCTTCATTCTATCTTTACTCTCCTTGCATTCTGCGTCCCACCATCCCCTCTTCATTCCCTTCTCCTCTTCCCTTGGCCTTACCTCTTCTTTTATCTTCTCTGTTAGTCCTTTTAGCTTTTCAAGGCGCGCGTCCATGTCTTCCCCTTCCATTCCTCTAATCTCCTCGCTCTCCATTCTTTCTTTAAATTCTCTCAATTTATCGTCCCCCCATCTACCCATTTTTACTTTGCTTTCGCCCGTTCTTTCCCTTTTTTCGCTATGTCGCTTCCATCCTGAACATTTCAATGTCGCTATTAGCGGAAAGTGTTCTGAGCCTATTTCAGTACCTACTTCCACTTTATCCATTCTCTTCCTTATTCTTTCTTCTGCTAGGATATAATCAATCACTGTCTCCCCTTTACCTATAAAAGTCAGTTCCCCTTCTTCATCTCCCTTTACATTTCCATTACAGATAAACCACCCTCTTCTCCTAACAGGTTCAAAAGAGTTTTACGCTCCCGATCTATCTCCCTGTGCTTGGAATTTCTTCGGAAAGTTTCGCTTTCTTCATCCCAGATCTCCCCCCCTAACTCTCCTGTCCATGCGTTTAGGTCTCCTCCTATCAAGACTAACTCTTCATTCCTTTCCTCCATCCATTCCCTTAATACTCTCCATCCTTCCTCTTCTCCTCTCCTTCTATACACACAAACGATCGTCACCCTCTCTTTTCCTACCTTTATTCTTCTCACCATCACGCCCTCCCGCTTTTCTTCCCGCTCTTCCACTCTTTTATTTCCCATCAGCTCCTTTTTAACCCCTGACACCATGCCTCCCATCGCTCTTCCCCTCTCATGTTCTTTCCTCGCTTCTTGCATTGTCCACACATACCCCTTCGGCAACTTTCGTTTCACGCCCTTCCAATCCTTTTCATCCACTCACGTTTCACTCACCGTTACCACGTCCCATATTCCAATAGCCTCCCAGAATCCCTCGTTCTTGTTTTTTAGCCCTGACACATTCCAGAAAGCTACACTCACTCCTCTCTTTTTGTGCTTCTCCCTCCTCCTTCTCGTGCTCAGTTTGTCTGCTCTGGTGGAAACCCCGCCCCATTCCTCCTACTCTCATTACCTTCGATTTCCCTCCTCCCACGTATTGATTCCTCTGCTCTCAGCTCTTCTCTCTCTTCGTCCCAGATCCACTTCATCCCATTCATCCACAGCCTGTCTTTCCCTATCCAAACATTACCCCCGTTCCTCCTCTCTATCCATGCTCTCCGCTCGATCATCCACTTCCTCTTTCTCTCTCTCCATGTCAGGTCCTCGTCAATTCTTTCATTCCTACCCTTTAGTATCCTTTTCCTTTCCATAATTTCTCTCTTCTCCTCCTCACTTCCCACTTACTATGAGCACACCTATTTCCCCTTCTGTCTTTCTCCCCAGTACCTTTACCGCCTCCACTCTCACCTGAGCCCCAACATCATTTATCAGCTTCTCCACTTCTTCCTTTCCCGAGTCGCTTTCTACTTTCATTCCTTTAATTACTATGTTTCGCTTTCTTTTCTCTTTCTCTTCTCCTTCTAGTCTTACTTCTATTTGATTCAGCCGTCTGCGCATTCTCTCATTTTCTTCCTGCAGTTTCTTATCATCCCCCTTGACTACGTCTCCTACTCCCACCTCTTCCTTCTTTTCACTCCCGCATTCTAGTTTTCTGATCCTCTCCTCAAGCAAACTCATTTCCGTTCTCCTTTCTCTCTCACTCTCTATCTGTTTAATCTCTATCCTATCCAGTTTTCTAAATACCTGCTCTTTCTCGGCCTTCCACAGAGCATCCCACTCCTCCCATTTCTTCCTCATTTTTTGTACTTCCTCCCTGACCTCTTCCCTATGCGTCCTCGCTTTGTCAAAACCTTTGCAGCTTTCCTCTCTGAGGCCTCTGATAAGTTTCTCGAGGCCTTCTAGACTACTACCCCCTGACCTCCTTTCAGGTGGTGTCGGTCTGCCTGGTTTGCTTGCTACCGTCTCTCCCCCCTCCTTACCGAGCTTCATGAACACCTCTGCCTCACTACTGCTTTCATTATCGCCAATGCTACCTTCAATATACGCGCTCGCCTCATTCTCTTGCCCACATTCGTTTGCAATTCTCGACCCACTCTCTGTGTCCGTCTCCTGCTGCCCTCTCTCGGGACTTCGTGTGACCGGCATTTTGCCGCGCACTTATTTACTTCGTCACGTTTTCTCGTCCCTCGCTTTCAATCTCCCATGCAACTTGTTCTAGCTAGCTCTGAAGCCACCACTCAAATAGATCACTCAAAACCTCTCACACTATCACTCACCACTCTTAACTGTTTTATCTCATTTAACCAAGTCTCACACTCACCAATCACTCTCCTCGCGTGAAAAACACGCCACTTTTCACAAACGTTCCTAACCTCAAAATCCTTTTCTTTCACTTTTAAAATTTATATATGATTCACCACCCTTCTACCAGCCCCTTCACTCTCACTTATTCCTTAGCCCTTAAACACTCTACTCACCGCCCTTCCTCCTCTCAAACTCCCTCTTTCCCTTCACCAAAACCAAAAAGTTAGCACCACAAAAAAAATCACCAACAATCGCGATCGGTACCGGAAACGGAAGCCACAGCTTTCACTAGTGAACAATAATAAAAAATTACAAAATTTAAAAATAATTTTTTTTTTTGTTGAATCATATGAACACATTTGGAAAGAAGTTGAGTATGTCGAACCCGAAAATTCAGCTAGAACCAAAGAAACATTTTATCATTTTGCTTTTTAGGGAAAAACTTTTGTCGCGATTTAGAATTTTTGGGATTTCATTTTTTTGCGATTTTGGTACGTTATAAACACCACCAAAAGAAATATTTCCCATGAATAAAACAAAATTAACATGTTTCTTTAGTTCAAACTGAAGAAATTTCAGTATCGAATCAATCCAAAAAACATGTCTATGTACATTTTCGAAAAATTGTAAATGAGGCATTTTTTTTGAGTAAAAAAATTTTTCATTGTAAGTTTAAAAAGAGAACATAAGATAATAACCGATTTGAAATGTTGTTCTTTACTTGTTTTGGATGTCGACCCACAACTTGTTATCCCTCAGCTCAAACGACTCCATTAATTTTAGGATTTTTTACTTCGCTGTACTGAAGAGTGTAGTTTTAAATTTACATTGAAAGTATAAATTATAGTTAGCTAGAAATGACAAATCTTGGAAAGATTTTTTTATATCACTTTGAATGGATTTCCAAAGACCTAAGTATATCCAATTTTTAAAAATAAATTCTTTAATGGCAGAAATCATTGAAAAATCATTGAAAATTATTTAAAAATATAAAATTTCTTATAAAAAGATTATTTTTCCTTTTTGACATATAAAAATAAATGTTTAATCTTTCCACTATTCTCCCCTTTTTATTGAGAAAATTACACTATTTTCCCTTTTGAGCTCCTTTTGCGTGGTGATCCCTGGAATTAAAATTTTTATAAATATAATTTCCTTTAATAATCTTAAAAAATAATGCAAATAATAGTTTTTTAGTGCCTTTTCCACTTAAAAACGAACTTGTTTAAACTTTAAAATGTTTTTCGAAAAAAGACCATTTTTTATCTTAAAAACCTCGTTCTTACTTCTATTTTTATATATAATTGGTAAAAATTATGAAAAAAATTGATAAAATTTACAGAAAATAAATTTGTTTTCTAAAACAAAATAAAGTTGAACAAATTAAGTTTTTACGTGAAAAAGGCATTAAAAAAATTATTATTTGTATAATTTCTTAGGATTATTAAAGGAAATTATAGCTATAAACATTTTGAAAAATATAATTAAATCAAAGTTTATTTGTATTGATGTTGAAGTTTTGGCCAGATGAGAAATAATTGGTAGGATGGTAAATTGTTTTTTGTCTACTGGCCCGTTTATTTGTTAAAAAATTGATGTTAAAAATAAATACAGTTTCGTCCGTCGACGTCGGGCCTCATCAGTTAAAAGGCTGTTGGTAAATTAATATTTTATATGTAAATTATAATATTGTAATATACATACATTTTCAAGATATAATTCTTACCTCAAGATTAAATAGAGTATAACATTTTTTGTTACATTTCGTATTAGTTTCGTAGTTAAATCGTAGTGTCCGAATCAAATTTTGATAATGATATTTTTTTAATCTAGTTAATGATTTTTAAAAAATTGAAATGTTATGAAAAATCTTTTGAGTTTTTTGCCCATGGTCTCGGGTTTGTAATTTTATTAATAAAAACGATTTTTCGTTTTTGGGCCATCGCCATGTGTCTTGCCCGAGATCATGGGCATAAATAAAAGTGTAGTCAACGAGAATCGAACACGCGTCCTTCCGGCTATAAAGCCGAAGCATTACTGCCCGAGGTACTTGCCGTTCGGAAGTGTTTTTCAACAAAACCTAGTATGTGGCATGTGGCAAATATTTTAAAGTCGATTTTCTCGAAGACAGTAAAAAGCGCATATTACTGCTTTGGCAAATTAATACTCTGGTTTCATTAAAAAAATTATGAACTGAAACTAAAATTCACAATGGGCGGTCTCCCCTTGTTAATCAAAATAATACCCTGAAAAATGAAAATATTTCACCAGCTGGACTAGTAAAATTTAACAAGGTTTTTTGACAAAATTACCACTTTAAGTGTTGTGCAATTAAGAGACCATGTGTGATATTACCTTTGAAGGTTAAAACGAATCCAAGAACTTTTAAATTTACCATTTAGAGCGAAGGAATTTTGCTCGACGCTGCGAATTTGTCATATTGAGAATTTGTAAATTTCAGCGCAATACGAAGTACGAATTGATAGAACCGTGTACCCTCCTTCAATCGCGCCTTTTGCATGGCAAAATATTATGCCAAAAAAGTAATAAAATCTGGATCAAATAGTTTGAATGTCAAAAGTTGAGAAACTTTTTGCCCGTGTAAATTATGAAATTACAATTTTTATTTTTAAATTTATTGTTTTTTATTGACTTGAAGTTCAAGTAGTTTATCTTTGGATACTAAAGCCAATTTCAACATCCCTAACAAGAATCAATTTAATCTAAAGGATCAATATAACCCGAAGCAAGGTTACATTTTTTGAATATTTAATTGCAGGTCAGTAGAACGCGACAGGGGTAAATCAAGAGACCGAGATAGGGAGCGAGATCGCGAAAGGCACAGAAGATCTTACAGTAGATCTCGATCAAGAGAACGTGTTAAACCAAAAGTGAAGCCGGTGGAGCGCCCAATAATTACAGGTATGCTGCTTTCTAAATCTATTTTATTATAAAGGAATATAATTAAGTTATATGTACAAATTAAATAATTATTAATTTAATTATAATTTTTTTAGAGGCTGATCTGCAAGGTAAAACTCCTGAAGAACAAGACATGATGCGTCTGATGGGTTTTTGTGGTTTCGATTCAACGAAAGGTAAAAGAGTGGAGGGTAACGATGTGGGTGCCGTACACGTTATCTTAAAACGAAAGTACAGGCAGTACATGAACAGGAAGGGTGGGTTTAACAGGCCCCTTGATTTTGTAGCTTAAAAATATCAAACTTTTCAATGAAGTTTTTTGGTATATCAACGGAACCATCACACAAACTTTTCACACATTAGATTTTTAAATTAAATTCAGAAGTTTTTCGGTGTTATTAAGTAAAATACTGATATTTTCTTCAAGTGAATAAGCAATTGTTCATAATCTTACAATTGTGAAATCTGACCATTATAATTTTTTATTGAAAATACATACGAAATAATAGAACTGTATATTATGTTAAAGTTTATGAGAACCATTAATTGTCCAAATATAATCTATGAATCATTCTTTGCGGATTTTATACTCTTTTCCCTCAATGAAGAAACAAAATATCCATATAAAGTTAAGGCAGAATATTATTGCTAGATCTTCAATCATGTTAAGCACATTTTTCAAACAAAAGACGTGATCTTTTTTCTATATCAAGAAAAACTCTCACTGTGATCCACTCGACTTTAGTTGCAATGGGAATCTCACATTTAGTACATAGAATTACGTTAAGAAATTTTCTAAATCTTTTCAGGAGGAGAATTTGTATTTAGGTTAGACTTATTCTGTTTCAGATCTTTTAAATTTATAGTATTTGATACTTGACAATTGATTTCAACTTTGAAACTTAAAAAAACATTTAACCTGAGTCGACTCGCGAGCCAGGTGTTTATCAATTTTTCGAGGTCAGATTCGAGCCATGACGTGCTGTCCGTGCCTGATTGTCAGAGGCTTATTTCTGAACTGGAGAAAACTCACTGGATTCAAGTATGCTGCCAAAATCTGAAGAGATAATTCTGGACCGTCCAATGTGGCTGAAATGAAGAGATACATTTTAGTTGCTGGGAGGCAACACAAATTACTCTATAAGATTCGCTTGTAATTGAAACACTTGGTCAACTTTGACTTTTTGTCACTCACCGAACACTCAGTGATGGTTATTAATTATCCCTGTCTGCAAAGACAGTGATAATTACGTGGCAGTACGACTAGGAGTTATTAAATGCTAACTGTACTCCATGATCGTGACCTGTCGAACAACATCAGTTGAAGAGTCGGAGAACAAAAAGGCCTAACCACGTTGTTTCAAATGTTTCAAGATGCCAGAAAAATGTTTGTATTTTGCGAGATTGCCGAAAAAAAAAATTTGATATATGTGATCGATAATCTCCACTCTTGAACGTTGTTCTTTTAAGTTTCTTGCGAATCCGTCAAACAGTTTTCGATTTAGGAGACACCCAAGTTAAGCACGGGCCTAACCCAAGAGGGTACAGGCGAACAAAAGAGCCCAACCCCGAGCAGCAAGCATTCACTCGGCTTAGTGCCACCTGGTCTGCGGTGCAATGATAATTTTTCAATGAATATATTAGCTATGTGTGAACAATTCATTATTTATTGTCTACTACATTTTTCTGAACCTGATCTATCATATTGAGTGATACTTTATTTTCTATATAGTATTATTGATTTTGCTATTGTTTATTGTTATTGCTGTTGAAAATAATAATGGTTTTTGTGACTAAGGTTCAGATATTAGGTAAACATTGAATTTGCGCTATTTTTATATTGATAAAAATAATCGAATTGGACAGGAGGATTTTTCCCACTTACGAGTTTTCCCTTTGCCGTCACGTACTCCAAGCCCTGACGCCACGTCTCGCGACACTCGGCTGGCTTCCGCGGCATACTCCACCAAATTCTTACCTAGATAAAATATCAAAATGACCGTGAGACTACTCAACAAACGCCCGTTTGAAATTTCTCGAAATTCTATCACTAAAAAAAGTGAGAAACAAAAAGCCAAACAATGTTTACTTAATTTGCTCTCCTTGTCGATCAACACGTGCAACATATGATATAAAATCGATAATATCGACCCCGATTAGTTTGTCCAAAGCCTTTGATACAACCTAGTCACGCTACATGGCACCACATACCTATAAAGTGGCAATAAACCTAAACGAACCGAATGAAAAAAGAGTTTTTACATAAAGCGCAATGTGGGTTTAGGCATTTTTGTTCGCTTGGTACCCCTTGGGTTAGGACCTTGACTGACTTTGATGAATTTTTTAAAAATTTAAGAAAATTGTATAATTTTTTTAGGTTATACCCTCGAAACGGCAGACATCTAAAACTTGGTCGGGGAAAAAATATTTGACCGGGAAAAAAACCGGGAATTTCAAATTGCCTGATCACTAGACACCCTGACTATTTGTGTTTTATCGAAAAATCGACTTTCTTCTACTTTATCTTCTTTTTATTCCATTTTTACTTTATATAAAGTCGCAAGGTACTTTCCTGTGCTTATCCTACTATGTACCAATTTATCTTATTTTTGACTTAGTCTGTACGATAATTTTCGAAGAAAGTAATCGGATTGGATTGAGCTTTAGCACTTTTTTTTAAGACCTAAAAGAAAAGGACAAGTTCGTTAGCCAGATATTTAGGATAAAAATTCAAACACTTAGAGCATTTTTAAAAATTTTGAGACCATTTTTTTTAAGATTCGAAAATTCGAGGTGCGGCTATTCGTAGTACTCGGAAATTTGAACAATTTGACATCAGGACAACAAACATTTTTCACCCAAAAAAGAGTTACAAATTTGTTACTAATCATTTTTAGATAAGACGTGTAGTTTTTGTTTTAATCGTGAAAAATTTCATCACAGATAAACAAAATGAATTTTCAGACAAAAAACACAAGGTACAATAAAATTTTTCATAACAAAATTGTTTTTAAACTTACTTTTAACCGTTTTTTCTTACAAGACTCGTGATGAGAATGTGTTCGTTAAAGCCGAAGGAGTCGTAACAAAAGAGAATTCACAATATCACTAACTTTCAGTTGTCGATGGTTTTACCTATAATTTTAAAAGTCCTATGCAAAAATGTGGGGGATGTACATTTAGAATGATCGAGCGCGTAGCGCGAGGTAAATACTCAAACTTGCGAGCGAAGCGAGCCGCCCGCAAAAATGTGTATATGACATAAAAATGTCTATGTATATTATGTTAACATTCCTATTTCTATGTATACGTTGACTTTCAAAAATCACAACGAGACGTCTAAAAATTGGTCGGGGGAAAAATTTTGACTGAAAAAACCCCGGGAAAACCCCGGGAATTTCAAATTGCCTGATCACTAAACACCCTGACCATATTTTAAATTATTTTATTCCGCTTATAAAAGATTCTAGGTTCAAAATGTTACAAATGTAATATTCTGGTTTTTGAATATTAATGGTCAGGGAAAATGAAAAGGTGGTTAGGGTAAAATTAGAGAATTTTTAAAAGTAAGTTTTGCGGTAATGCTGATATAACATTCTTCTTAGTAATTTATTTGCTTTGTATTTATATTTCTTTTTTTGCAGTTGCTTCTTCCTGAAAATGATCCTTTTAGCTGTAAATTTTATTATTTGTTTGACAATGCAACAGTTTTGTTCAAAAATTAATCTTTTTGCTTGAAAATTCCACTATTTCGTAAAAAATTTACTTTTTGACAGAAATTCATATTTTGGTGTTGTAAAATAAATTTAAATGTGTTTTGGATAAAAATCCAACTATTTTTTGGAAAATTTATATTTTTTATTAAAAAATTCATCTATCTGAGCAGAAAATTAATCTTTTTTTGATAAGAATGCAACTGTTTGGTTGAAAATTCAACTATTTCGTATAAAATTTATCTTTTGAGAAAAATGCACATTTTGTGTAGAAAAATTAATTTAAATACTTTTTCGATGAAAATTCAACTATATTTTTTAATATTTGTCTTTCTGATTTGAAAAGTCATCTGTTTTAGTAGAAAATTGATCTTTCTTCGATGAAAATGCAACTGTGATTAAAAATTAAATAATTGTTTTCAAAAGGCATCCTTTTTGTATGAAAATTCAACTTTTATTATCGAAAATTCGTCTTTTTGGGTTGAAAATTCAAATACCTTCGTAAAAAATGTACTTCTTGTTTAAACAGTTTATTTAAAAAATTTTTTTTGAACCACTTTGTTAAAAAATAATTTTTTCGTTGAAGATTCATATTTTTATTTGAAAATTCATCTTTTAGGTTATTATTATTATTATTATTATTATACCATTAAGCCATTTCCCTTTCGGGGTAGGCGTGACTTGCTCGGTTGGAAAGTAGAGGGATAGGTATATAGGTGTAAAGTAGGTCGTTATATGGTACAAGGTAGATAGGTATATAGGTATATGTGTTAGGTATAGATATTTTAGATTGATCTAGAGTTTTCATGTTATTTATTCAAATGACACGTTCACTCCGCAACACTGCTCCGACCCAGGTTGCTGATCAATCTCTCTAGCGATCACCCCAAGTGAGGAGCCTCACAAAATTGTTATGTATGGTTCCCCACTTGGGCCCATTAGTATCCAAGGTCTTTGTTTCAGGCATCATTCACTCTATTGTCACTCTGTTTATAAACTATTTGTCGCCACACTTTTCTGTCCTGGCATACTACTCTAGCTTCCTTTACGTCCATGCATTTCTTCATGCAAGCTCTTCTGTTCCTATGACTTCTTATGTCTCTTCGGATTAATGTCACATTTACAGATTCTAACCATTCTTTCGGCGGTCTACCTGTGGGCATTCTGCCATTTACTTTACCTTTATATACTTGCTTCGTCAGTCGTTCATCTTTCATTCTTTCAAGATGTCCGAACCATCTTAACTGATTTCTTTCCCATATGTCAACTAGTGTCTCTCCTGTACCACATTCTTTGAGGATTATCTCGTTTCGGACTTTGTCCATCAGTGTTTTTCCGCATATTATGCGCAGAGGTTTCATGCCGATCGCGTTGATTTTACTCCTGTCCTTTTCTTGACAGGTCCATGCCTCGCTACCGTATAGTACAGTTGGTACGAATATGGAATTATGTATGGCCATTTTAGCTTTTTTTGATATGTTTTTATTTGTGAGGATGGACCCTGCTCTACCGATAACCTGCTTACCCTTATTTATGTGCCTATCTAATTCCCCATCTATTTTTCCGTCGCTAGTGAATAGACTACCTAGATATACGTACTTGTCAACTTGTTCTAATCTCACATCATTTAGGACAATGTTACATATTGTTTTCTCACTTTTTCCCTCAAAAACTTTCGTTTTATTCACGTTAATTTTGAGGTCCATGTTCTTCATGCTTGTGTTAAGTTTATTCAACATTCTTTGCAAGTCTTCGACTGATTCTGCCATAACAATCTTGTCATCTGCGATTAAAGTTTGACTATTTAGTTGAGAACTGATTTTTTATAATTGAAAATTTATCTGCGTGGGTAAAAGTTGAACTATTCTGTTGAATTTGTTTTTAATGAAGCTTTACCTCTTTGGTTAAAAATTTAACTATTTTGTTGAAAATTAACTTTTTTGCTGAAAATTCTTATTTTACTGGTTGAAAATTCAATGTTTCTATAGAAAATTCGTCTTTTGGCTTTCAGGACCAACAATTCAGGTGAACTTTTTTTTCTTTCATCACTGAGAAATCTTTTTATTTGTTGAAAATTCGTCTTTTTGATTTTGAAATTAATTTTTTTTCAATTACATTTCATCCTTCTAGGTTGAACTATCAACTATTAAACTGTTTTGTCACGGATTTTCTTTTAAGGTTAAAAATTGAACTATTTCTTTGAAAATTCAATTGTTTTGTAGAGAATTGAATTATTTTGTAGAAAATTTAAGTATTTTCTTAAGAAGTCATCTCTTATCGTAGAAAAGTCACTTTTTTTGTTTAAAAGAAATAAATTTCAAAATTTTTGATTTGTATATGTATGTTAATGGGATTTGAATGTTAATGGCTAAAGAAAAAAAATTGGTCGAAGAAAAATCATAGAATTTTGAAAATAAAGTTTTATCCCTGCACAGCACGCATTATCTTAAATGCAAATAATTTCCACTAGTTTCAAGTCCCATATTTTATTATTTCTGGAAACCATAAATTACGTACAGCAATAGGGGGGTAGAAACATTTTGTTACGGTTCGTTACATGGGGGGGAGGGTGGAGATAGTCGATTATCCGTTACGTAATTTACGTACGGCCCCTTTCCTAAAACGCATTTTCTCCTTTGATTGCTTAGTCAAGCTTCGTTTATAAAATACCGGTGCGGACCGATATGAGTTCTCTGAAAAAACACATTGTGTGGCATTTATATTACGCATCTACATTTAGAATTAGGCTCATTATATTTCCTGAAGAAGAATAATAAATTCTATCACTTATATCCAGAAAACAATAATTTTCCACGATTTTAAGATAATATAAGATCATGTATTCTAATCCGGCAAAATATGCCGGATTTCAATTTTCTTTTCCGGTATATTTTATCGTGTACTAAATTGAACTCTACAGAATTTAATATGAATTCAAAATGCGAGAGAGAGAGAGAGAGAGAGAAAGAGAGAGATGGAGAAGGAGGGAGAGAGAGATGGGCAAAGAGAGAGAGAGAGATGGGCAAAGAGAGAGACTGGAGGGCTCCTTTCTGTGGGTGGAGAAAAGCGAGCCTCCGCTCCGGTCTGTGCCATAAGACACAACGTGTGTGTCACAGGCCTGCGTTACACTATGCAGTCGTGGTTTCATTCGAATTAGGCGCAACTCCCCATATCGAGGTCTAAGATGTTTACACATCAAAAAGCCTATTTTTTAAAACCATTGGGTGTTATTGTAATCGGCACACTTTTTATAGTATCCAATTTTTAGTCCACCTTATGATTTTTGCAGAAAACGCAAAAAAAAAGCATATTACAAAAATCGATTTTTATACCTTCTTCATGTAATTTTGCAGGTTCATTTGGGCAATTAATAATAGTATAACACACACAAAATGTTTTGCACGCTTTACCATATGTTCTGTACTTTATAAAAAAAGCACAAACAATTTTGGAAACGAAGTTGTTTTGACCTCGATCGTAGCCTACAATTATTTTATCTACAAGCCTAATGATCACTTCCATTTACTATATACACAATTTTATGTCACGAATGAAAGAGATACGGCACTGGTTGGAGGAGGCGTCAAATGTCTGGGCAAGAGTTCAGAAGCACGAGACGAAGAAAGGCATTGAGCGGTCGGAAGCAAAAAAAAAGGATCCCCGCTGCTTTCTGACACTTGTCTTCCAACAAAAAAAAAGGTGTACAAATATCGCGATTTCCAGCATAAATACAACAATCACATCCTTCCGGGAGATTCTAAATAATTACAGAGCCTATCCGTTACAGTTTGCAGTTTGAATCGCTTTCATATATTTATTAGAACCGGAGATAGTATAGTTGTACATTTTTGCAATTTTTAACAACAATTTTCATTATTTCTCAAATTTGTCAACTGCGATTTGTTCACAAAGGTTTTCCTCATATTTATGAATTTTTCAAAATTTTTCCCATGATCCCTTGTATAAGAAATAATGCTCTGAAGTTGACTCTTCCTAAATGTGCCCAAAATTCCTTATTTTTTTCACATTTTGCAGTCTGCAAAGCACAAAAATTTTTTTACATCAACGTCTTCGGGCTCATTTACGTGGAACACTTGCAGCTTCCAAATGACTATTTACTTATTATTCTAGCATTTTTTGTGGCTGAGATGTTAAGCTTCAAAGGCAGATGCCTATAATTTTTGCGCCGATAGTAGATAATCGGACAGTAGATAGTTCGCAAACCATTCACGACGCACTGTTTTTACTGTTTGTGTCCAGAAGCAAAAAAAAAGCACTGCTTATGCTCCGTGCAATTTACGTTCAACGTTTAAATTTAAATTAAAATATATATTTTGCAAGTAAATGCTTTTTAAAAATGTAAATATTTGATAAATTAACGTTTTAAATTTTAAAGCTTTTTCGGGTTTCACTCGTGTGCGAAACTATGAATGTTGTCGACGTTTCGTGAACTTTGCAGTTCACTTCTTCAGGGCTGACCTGGAACTGAAGTTTTAGGTTATGTTTTTCTTATATATGTATTCTCTACGATGCCTGGGTTTGGCCAGAGCGCCCCATGGTGGGATCTGGTCGAACTTGATTGGCCAATCAAGTCTTTCTTAAAAAACTCTGGAGGACGGAAAGCCAAATCGGATTGGTGTTATATCCATTTGTCCCTATTGATGTTATAAGGGTGTTTTAAGATTTCGACTGCTTCTCTATGTTTTTTTGGAAAAATATTGTACGTTTTGGGATGATGGTTGTTTTGTCAAATAAGATGCTATGTCCTGTTTCGATATGATGCTCAGCTAGTGCTGATTGCGTGAAATGTTTTTGCCTGACTTTAATCTCATGTTCCTTTAAACGTTGGCTCACAGCCCTCCCGGTTTCTCCAATATAGACTTTGCCACAAGTACAAGGGATTTTGTATACTCGCGGATCAGGGATTCAGGGTTGTTTAGAAGTTGTCCTATTTTCACAGGTGGCTTAAATATAGTTTGGATGTTTTGTTTGTTGAGAATTCTTCCTATTTCTTCTGTGATACCTTGAATGTAGGGTAGGATGATGGTCGTTTTTCTCCCTTTCTTTAGGAGGTTGCGTTGACTTGTTTTTTGAGTGTATTTTCTCATTGCTTTATTAATTTGATTAGTAATGGTGTTAAAGCGATGTTCTTTGTGTGAGTAATATAAGTTTATAAAAATAATATATGTACATGGTAAAAAATTGACATACTTCAGACCAAAAGTAGACTTTGAAGGACCGGTATTTATTAAAAACAGACTCGGTCGGAATAATAAAAGTTTATTAAGAAAAACGTACACTTCGGGCTACATGATAGATGTTAATCGAACGAGATCTTCGAAGCGAATCCCCGAAGCCGATCTCTTTCGCTTTCTCCTGCTTTCTTCCTAGCGCCCTCTTACAGAGAATTACATTACGCCGCCATACTGGCCCGCGAAAATTTAAATCAATGTTACATGGAAATATCTATCGCCTACAACTTAGATGTTAAAAATCCTTTATTTCTGCCAACGTTTCGAAAACATGAGTCGTTTTCCTCTTCAGGACGTAAATTAAATTTCAAAGTTCGTAAATTATTATAAAATCCTCTTCCTTATCTTATCACATGTGGAGCTTCATTTTTTCCATGAAATTTTGTTTAATTCTAAAAAAAAAAATCCCCAACTTTTCTGGGAGTCTCTGACTCTTCAACTAAGTCAAATAAATTATTAAAATTTAAAAAAAAGTATAAATTTAGAAGTTTTTTTCAAACAAATTTAATCAATTCATTGAATATTCAATTCGATTCATCGATTCTAATTGTTATAAACAAGTGATATTAACAAAATGTGAACATATCGCAAATTTTGCTTCAAAGTATCTTCGTAACTTGAAATTTGCTTCATTTTATCAACTCGATCATTTTTGATCATGAAAATTTGTTGTATGGTATAATTTGTTCGTTTTATAAACAAATTATGTGAATAAACGCATAGTTGAGGCGTTCATTGGCCTCGGTGGCTCAGAGGATAGCGCGTCGGACTTCCATGCAGGAGGTCCGGGGTTCGATCCCTGAGCCGGGTACCAATGGAACCCACCTTAAACTGTAGGTCCCCTCAGAAAAAGCTGGTATCGTACCAAGGTGGGGCCCCATGTCAAGGGGAATAGCCTTGGAGGTCGAAGCCGATTCTGTGAAGACTCGAAAATGAGTCAGCGTTCATCTTGCGCTTGGGAGCTTCTATAGGAGGCACCACGCTCGATGGTCGCTGGCCAATTTCGAGTAATGAACACACACACATACACTGACATAACACACCAGGGCAGTGCTTCGAATCTGTGCATCTACCTGATGACCTCAGAGGGATCGCTCCGTACACCCTAGCCTGCTAGGGAGGCTGCCGAATGGCAGAGTGGGCGAGGATCACTTTGCCTGATCAACAAAGGAGGACGTTGTTTACTGTGCGATAGGTATGCCTGGCACCTGAGAGGTACAATCTCAGAACGTTGATAACAACGGAAACCACCGAGATCCAAAAACACTCGGTGAAGGATGGCCGGGTTCGGAGTACTGCCTTGAGAATAAACACGGGTGTGGCACAATAGGCTTCTTAGCTTGAGCGCCAGGGGTTGGGACCTCACGGAGCCCTCCCCGCCTACATTACAAACTAACTAACTAACTACATGGAAATATCTATCGCGTACAGTTCGGCCATCCTGACTAATGATCGTCCCGATCATCTTTAGCGTTGTCAATTTTGAAGGTCTTTTTACCTTCCCAAGGAATTATTCTTTCCGCGCTGAAGACTCCAGTGATCGGCTTCTGGGTTAATTGAAAGCCATCAACATCGCTAATGACATATCGGTCATATCTCAAGACTTTTTTCACAACATAAGGGCCTTTATTTTTCGGCAATAATTTCTGATTTACATTTGGTTCGGTTACGGTATTTTCTAACATTACAAAGTCTCCGATCTGGTATTTATGAAGCTTTTTGTGTCGATTGTCAAATGCCTTTTTATTTGCCTCTCGCACTCGATCCGTTTTTATATTAGCTTGTTCGCGTAATTTACATCGAGATTCCTCAATTACTGTGTCGCTGTGTGCTTTATCTAATAACAATCCTCGAAGTTCTTCGTCGGGGAAACCGATTCGATCGGCTCCAAAAAGTAATCTTGCAGGCGAACAACCAATAGAACGATTCATCGTGTTATTAATAACGAATTGTACGTCGTTAATCTTCAGTCCCCAATTAGTAGGGTTGGCCATTTTTGCCATAGTCGAACGTAAAAACCTATTGACTCGTTCTACTTGCCCGTTACCTCGCGGCGTTCCCGAAGCTACAAGAATGTGTATAATTTCTCGATCAGACACAAAATCATCAAACTCCTTTGATGTAAAACAGGTACCTCTGTCCGATATAATCTTTTTAGGCGCACCATAATGATGAATGTAATTATTAAGTTTTCCTATCGATTCTTTTGTCGTCGTCGACTTCACCGGATACAAAACTACAAATTTTGAATACCCGTCAACTACCAAGAGGATGTGCCTGAATCCAAAAACTGTCTTTTCTAATGGACCAAAATGGTCGATAAAGCAAGCCTCGAACGGCCTTTTCGCTCGATCCCATATGTGCATTTCCCCTTCTTTTTTACCTGACTTAACTGAATAAGTGAGACACTTTAAGCAATTACCAAGATGTTCTTTAACTCTCGCGAACAGTCCTGGAAACCAATACGCTCGTAATATCAAATCGACGGTTTTGTCTAATCTGGTATGACCCATGTCATCATGGCAAGCATGCATCACGCTGTTAACCATGCTCAAAGGAACATAAAACAACAGAGAATCATGGTATTTACGATAAACAATTCCGTTGCGAAATTCGTACTTGGAACTCTCACACTGTTCCAAAGATTCCCGTATTTCAGGGTCAGTTTGCTGTTTGAATATCAGTTCCTGTTCAAAACTAATCGGTTCAATGGCATAAATCTCTCGGCTCAATGCGTCGACGTGTCGCATTCGTTCAGAAGGCCTATGCTCAACTTTATATTTATAGGGGCTCAAGACTAGTGCCCATCGCTTGATTCGCGAGTTTATTTCTTTCTTATCTAAGGTCATTTTGAGCGCGTTACAATCAGTGTAAATTACAAACGGAATCCCTAACAAATATACTCTAAATCTTTCTAGCGCATACACAATAGCTAGTGTTTCCAATTCATAACTATGATAGCGGCTCTCTTCGTCAGACGTGCGTTTACTAAAATACAGTACAGGATGCATCTGATTGTCAACCTGCCGTTGCAACAAAATTGCTCCGAAACCCTGAGCACTTGCATCCGTGTGTAATTCCGTATAAGCTTGTGGCGAATAAATAGCTAAAACCGGATCGTTGACCATACGTTCTACTGAAGTCTCAAATGATCTTAGTTCATCTGCTCCGAAATGAAAAGTGACATCATTTTTTAGCAAGTCATACTACGGCTTTGCAATAACGGCAAAATGAGGCACGAAACGTCTAAAGTAGCTCACAAGGCCCAAAAACTTTTGTACTTGTTTAGTGGTACGCGGCACGGGATAATCTAAAAGCGCACGCAAGTGCTCCCGGCTCGGTCGAATTCCCTTCCCACTAATCGTATATCCTAGGTACTCAATCTCGGTTGCTCCAAAATTACATTTTTCCCTCTTAAGCTCTAGCCCATTTTTAGCCATTAATTGTAAGACTTCGTCTAAAATAGCCCAATTCTCATCTAAGGTTTCAGTGGCAATAAGAACATCGTCTAGATACAAAAGTATTTTCCCTTTTTTAATTAAATTCTCAAAAATCAAATACAAGTATCTTTGAAAGTTAGAAGGCACGTTGACAAGGCCGAAAGGCATGCGCAAATACTCATATTGCCCGTCTGGCGTGCTAAAAACGGTAAACTTTACACAGTTTTCAGCAAAACGAACGTGGTGAAATCCATATCTCAAATCTAAACTCGTAAACCACTTTTTACCTGCCAAGCAATCAATCAAATCGTCCATTCGGGGTAAAGGAAAATGATCCTTAACAGTAATTTTGTTTAGAGCACGGTAATCAATGCATAGTCGGAAGCCCCCATTCTTTTTCGTCGTCAACACTATTGGGCTGCTATAACACGATCGGCTATGTCTGATTATACCGCGAGCTAATAAATCGTCAATAATCTTCTGTAATTCTTGTCTCTCAAACCAAGACAACCTTCGCGGATTGAAATAGAAAGGTTCATTCGATAGAACATTTACTTCGATCTCATACGGTATCAGTTCAGCATTTTGCGAGCTTTCAATATACTTCAACAACATTGATTTCAACTCCCCTAACTGTTCGTTTGGAATTTTTTCGCCCACCATACTCAAAGACAAACAGTCTATGCCCTTAGGAGTGCCCTCGATTAAATCGATACATAAAATTTCGTTAATGACTTTTTCATAACTAAAAGAAAGGTCTTTTGCCACGATCATAGACAACCCTGGCGTTCTTCTTATAAAATCTCGACCTAAAAGCGCATCGTAAGAAACAGCGGTATCGGGCACTATTGCAAAAGTTATCTCAAATACTTCATTAGGAACTAGTTGCAATTTTATCTTAGTTTTAATAAAACCCAAAATCTCTAAATGTGACTTATTAATCCCTGAGTACTTATCTTTATCCGACATATGCATCAACTCACAATCCCAAAAATCTCTCTTATAAACAGTTAATTTAATAAGACTGATCGCGCTACCGGTATCGGGTAAACTGTCTACATAATACTTATCGTCAAACTCCCTGCACAGGAGCACGGTATTCTTTGTAGTTGGCTCACTCAGCGGGATCCTAGTCGGTGGTATCTCAGCAACAATAGGTCCCTCGATGACGTTCACCGTACTTGAAGATGTCTCTCCGCTGCTCGTCTTCATCGCAGGTCCCGTATCTGCTCTCCGGGATGAATTCTGTTTGTCGTTGGGACAATTTCTGGCTATGTACCCCTTCTGCTCACATTTGAAGCATGTGCCTCGCTCCTTTGATGGGTTGGCACATTCAGTTGAAATGTGACCAAATTGGTAACACTTCAAACAGCGTGTGGAAGATGTTTTCTTAGATTTGGTATCTCCCTTACTTTCAGGCGGCTTGCCTGTTGTTAGTCTACTTCCTTTCTTTGGATCTCTTCGCGGTTTATCTTTCGTGATTCGTTGCATTCCCTCCAGCAATGCAATTACCGTCTGATAATTACCAGCTCTGGCATGCGACTTCAATAGGTAATCTGGAATTCCTTCGATCATGTACTCGATGGCTAAGTCGTCAGAAATTCCCAATCTGTTAATTAATTTCAGTTTTTCTTGGAAGTAAACTGAAAATTTTTCTCCAATTTTCCATATTCGTGATTCCATCTTTTTAGTGCGTGTGAGAGGGTCGTCACGATACTTGAACATTTTTATTAATTCTTCTTTAAGCTCAGGCCACCTCTTTCCAACTACTCCAGGAGACTCGTTGTACCAGTCCAAAACTCTATTTTTGAACTGACGGGCTGCGTATAATTTAAAAATATCCTCTGGAACTGAATAGGCATCGCGGATCTCGTCAACTATCCTGATCCATCGTTCAACATCGTCGTCATCCTCAAGCCCGAAAGGAGGAATTAGACTCGCTATGTCGCTGTATTTAACACCATTAGGAACAGCATTCCCAACACGTTGCTGATTTTGTTGGTTAGGCTCGTTACGTTGTTGATTTTGTACTCCGGCAGCCTGCATCGCTGTGATAACCGCCCTAGTCGTCGCTTCAATGAGGCCTTGCACATTCACCAAAATAGGACCACGTCCAGGAACGTGAGCTTGGATTTGGTTAGCGTTTCGTTCGCCCCGTGCCCCATTCTGATTTTCATTACGCTGCTCGTTTCGGTTTTCGTGATCGGAGTTGTCCCCATCACTGTCCTGTGATCCATTGTCCAAGTCACCGCCACCATTATTATTTTCAAATAGATTGTCCGCATCACCACCATTATGACGAAGTAATCCTTGGAAATCACCTTGCTCAGACATTTTCCCGGCCTGCGAAACACAAATTGATTCCAACTAGAAGCACAATCAGTTGAAAGTACAAACACACTTCGCGTCAGCGTCACTGCCGAAAACGTGGTCTCGACACGAATGTTCTAGAAGCCTCCCAGATAACATTCTGTTAGCATACTGATGGCGTATATGCACGCAGATCTGCGGATCGACGCGCAGATTGTGCTCTCACCTGATGAGACATATGCGTCATCATATGCCTCGCATATGTCTAGCAGAATCGGACGCATAATCTGCTACGCATATCGCTAGCAGATCTGTTACGCATATCGCTTGCAGATCCGACGCATATCTACGACAAAAATATAAACACTACTTCTAATTTGAATTTTTTTGCATTTTGAGAGAATTGTCAATGCTCAAAAATGCGAAATTCCAATTCGCACTAGTGTGGACTTTATGTATACGCAGATGTAGTGTGGGCTCTACGGGTTAAAATGAGAACAAAAAGGAATATCATGAATATCATGTTGGTTCGCCGGTACATGTGCACGCATGCGTGCATATGTACCGGCGAACCATACGTCTTGAATTACGATTTCATGGGAAAAAACCACAATTCCAAGATTTTTTGAAAATAGTGAAATCTTTCGATGTAATGAAAGTTGTCAAAAAGATCACTGCACAAAACATAACCCCATTTTATCATTATTAAGAAATTGGACTATGTCACGCGTTTGTATGTTGCGCTGGATTTTCACGCCGTGCGACCTGTATGTAACAAAGGAAAATAGTGACCTTGACTTTTAATCCGTGTTATCTAACCATGCAGCACAAAATGATGCAAATAATTGCGAAAACGACGCGACTCACTTGCGAGCTTGATGAAATTCACAAACTGGACATTTGCCGGCATGCGCGCGCATTCCTCGAGAAATGGTTCCCGCGAATTTTAAAAAACTATAATTTTCAAAGAAATCTTCATTTGAGTAGACTAATTAATTTTTTGTAATATTGATGTTGATTTGACGAACTTCATTAATTTATTTTTATAATATTCAATACATTCAGGATGGCCTGGAAACATGGAGGAGATAAATATTTTTTTTAACAAGGTTGTGTATAAATACCGGTACCGAAAAAGAAAATGCGCGATATCACTTTAAGAATAAAAAAAATTTGGATATATTTTAAAAATTAATTTTGCCAGAAAAAAAAATAAAGATGGAAATCCTAATTTTGGAAATTTTGACAATTTTTCGAAATAAAGTAAATTTTTGGATACTTTATATTTTTGTACATTTCTGGAAAAAGAACGAAACTTGAAGTTTTCAATTTTCCAACATTTTAAAAGTTTCAAAAAAATCCCAAAATTTTTTCAATATTTCCAAAAATCCACAAAATTAAAAAAAAATTATTTAAAAAATCTCAATATTGTTTTGAAAATGGTTTATATAACTTTCCAATAACAATTAATTTTATAAGTAATAACTATAGAAAAATTAAATATTATTAGAAAGAATTCAGCCCTCACAGTGATTGCAGACTCTGCGTCACATTCTCACGGTATTGTGTGATGCAGAGTATGTTGGCCAACTGTGACTCATAGCGCTCGCAGATGTGTCGACAGTCCATGCTGGCGAGATGAGTGCGTTATTGCACGCAGAACTTGACAATCACAATCTGCGGGTGATCTGCGTCGCACAATTGTTATCTGGGCTGTAGAACAAAGACCAATATGGTCGACTCACACGGTCGAACACTCGAATTTTCAAGAGCACTAGGCTAGAAATCCACCCGAGGATTCTAGATTCAAAATACCGCACTGCTTTTCCACTCTAAAAGCACATTTTCCAAATTCTCGTATTCGCGTATACCCAGAAACTAATCAGCCTCTTGCTGAAACTCACAAGACTCGCGCCGATTCGAATCCAGTCTCAACGTGATCACACGCGGCGTCTCTCACGATCGCGCTCACGCCTCAAACCGAAATCAGCTAAAAGAAAAGTTCAACACTGCTGCTACGCGTATTAGGACCGTAGGGCCTAATCTTCACATCCCACTTCTGAGACTGAAGGACCGGTATTTATTAAAAATAGACTCGGTCAGAATAATAAAAGTTATAAAAGTAGATATTAATCGAACGAGATCTCCGAAGCGAATCCCCGAAGCCGATCTCTTTCGCTTTCTCCTGTTTTCTTCCTAGCGCCCTCTTACAGAGAATTACATTACGCCGCCATACTGGCCCGCGAAAATTTAAATCAATGTTACATGGAAATATCTATCGCCTACAACTTAGATGTTAAAAATCCTTTATTTCTGCCAACGTTTCGAAAACATGATATTCAGTCACGAGGAATTGTCAATCCATATAATTTTTTTTTTTTAATTTTATAAACAAGTGCATCACTTGGTCGTTTATAGACAGACAATAATAGTTTCTCTTTCTCATCGTCTTGCAGTTGTAAAAGTGGTGATGTTTAGTGATCAAGAATTGTCAGTCGATAATTTTTTTTTTTCTATAAACAAGTGCACACTTTGGGCATTTAGAGATAGAAAGTGCCCGTTTTTCTTTGTACTCGTCTTGAAATCACATGAGTGCTGATATTTGCTGACAAAATATTGTCAATCCATATTATTTGTTTATGTCATAAAAAAATTTTAATAAAAAAATGCATAGTTAGACCATTTATTAAAGTGGGGCCAGAATGAATTTCAAATGGATCATGAAATTATTGTTTCAGCTAATTCTTCGAGAACATGAAAAAACATTTCCAGTGACATCATTTGAAGGAAATAATGACAAACGATCACTTTCTACGTATGAATGGTCAAACTGTGCATTTCTTCATAAACTTTCTTTATAAGAAAAACAAATAATATTGATTCATATTATTCTCATCCTAATCACTCAATAATATCATTCATATAATTTAAAAGTACTAAGAAAGAAAAACGATTACTTTCTGCCAAACAGCCCCTAAACTATGCATTTTTTAAAAATAATTTGTTTATAAGATAAACAAATTATACTGGACAACAAATTTTCATGATCAAACATGATCCCGTTGCTAACATTAAGCAATTTCAACTTACAAATATACTTTGCAAGCAAAATTTTCAATATGTTGACATTTTGTTAATATAATTTGTTTACAATAATTACATTCTATATCCTGTCAATTATTTATAATTCTTTGAATACTGCGAGATTCCTTCTTGTCGAGAATTGGATTAATGAAGTTATTGATTCGAAGATAAAAAAATGATAATTAAAAAATGTCTTGTTCTCTCCCTTTATTTATTTATACAAAAAGTAGAAAATGATAATAATTACAAAATATAATCCATGGACGCTCTTGTGCAACTATTACTGATCACTTCTACAAAAAAATTGAAAATTAGTTAAGAAGTGTGTGCTGTGGGTAATTTTGAATAGTAAATTCCCGATTCAGCCCGCTGTCAGTCGTCCAGCCGCCGCCGAGGAGCGAAGAAGGCGGCGCGCCGTTGCGCCGACGATCCAAATGATAGCGCGAGAAATTTATTTTCGTCTTTATCGAAAAAAAAAATGATTGCGATGGAGAATTCTCCGTCAAAAAACATCACCACTTACGTAACGTGAAGATGTTTAAAACAAACTATTACTTTCTGCCTATAAACGACCAAACTATGCATTTGTTTGTAAAATTTATTTGAAAAAAAATTATATGGATTGACAATTCCTTGTGACTGAATATCACCACTTATGTAATTTGAAGACGAGTAGAAAGAAAAACGATTACTTTCTATTTATAAATGGTCAAAAGATGCATTTATTGATAGAATTTATTCCAAACAAAAACAAATAATGATAAAAACATCACCACTTGCGTAACTTCAAGATGATTGTAAAAAAACGATTACTTTCTGTCTATAAACGAGCAAACTATGCATGTGTTTATAAAAAAAAAAAAGTAATATCGATTGACAATTCTTTGTCACTGCATATCAGCACTTATGTAATTTGAAGACGAGTAGAAAGAAAAACGATCACTTCCTATTTATAAATGGTCAAAAGATGCATTTATTGATAGAATTGATTGGAAACAAAAACAAATAATATCGATCGAGAATTCTCCGTCAAAAAACATCACCACTTGCGTAACTTGAAGATGATTAAAAAAAACTATTACTTTCCGCCTATAAACGACCAAACTATGCATTTGTTTAAAAAAAAGTGATATCGATTGACAATTCTTTGTCACTGAATATCACCACTTATGCAATTTGAAGACGTGTAGAAAGAAAAACGAACACTTTCTATCTCTAAATGGTCAAAAGATGCATTTCCTTATAAAATTTGTTTATAACAAAAACCAATAATATCGATTGACAAGTCTTCGTCAATAAACATCACCACTTTTGTAACTTGATGATGATTGAAAAAAAGTATTACTTTCTGTCCATAAATTACCAAACTATGCATTTGTTTATAAAATTTGCTCAGAAAATAAACAAATAATATGGAATGACCAATCTTAATAATTACATATTACCACTCATATAATTTAAAGTTACAAAAAAGAAAAACGATTACTTTCTGCCAATGAACGCCTCAACTATGCATTTATTCACATAATTTGTTTATAAAACGAACAAATTATACCATACAACAAATTTTCATGATCAAAAATGATCGAGTTGATAAAATGAAGCAAATTTCAAGTTACGAAGATACTTTGAAGCAAAATTTGCGATATGTTCACATTTTGTTAATATCACTTGTTTATAACAATTAGAATCGATGAATCGAATTGAATATTCCATGAATTTATTAATCATCCTCGACTCTGTTTTTTTTTCGATAAAGTCCAAAGTAAATCACGCACCGACTATGAATACTGTGACAATATCCAAAATTGCGCAAAACACGAATTTGAAACCAAAAATGAAAAAAAAAATTTGTAAGTTTGGTGAATATTCTCAATATTGAAGGTAATCTCGAATAAAATGCAACACTGCCAAAACTCCCAACAGAAATTGAACCGGTGAACCGATTTTTTTCTATCTTTTTTTAATCGTCTCGTAATTATGTCATGAACCTAATTCAGCATATAAAAATTCAATTTATGCATATTTTAATAATTATCAATTTCGTTCAAGCGGCTCTAATCGTCTCAGGATGAAACAATGGAAAGAGCGGAAGATTTACGAGCGACCCCCTGGGTTCAGCATCCTCGAAAACCGTCATGGTGAATTAGTCTAAATTCCAAGGGAAAATCGCAGCGCCTGTTTTCGGTTCAACGGGGGTACTTTTCCGGTGGCGGAATGCTCGTTTACAGGCGCAGAAATTAACCACATTCTCGATGAATTAAAAAAACACAAAAACAAGACAATTTTTCAAAAAAAGAGCCATTTAGGTTAGGCACTATGCCCTTCAGATTATTCGGTTCAAATATTACATTGAACAATTCATCCGTTTAGCGGGATTCTTTTTAAAAACGAATACATGAGCTAAAAACCAAGCTCGACGAAGCGCCTTAACGAGTATCTAAAGCACATGCGAGTACAAGAATAATAAAAAAATATTATTTTACGCAATTTTTCATGTTTCAAAGTTCAACAAATTGGAGCAATCGCTCTCAAAGCCTAATGTATACCCATATATACCTCAACTTTAGAAGATGCTGTATCAAAACCAGTAAAAAATATTTAAAAAATGGATATATGGAATTGTAGTGTATTATATCCTTCAAGTGATACATGTATTAAAAATTTCATATTTATCAACATTATTATTTTGTTTTATTAATGTTTTTCGGGTAAAAATATGTCTCACTTAATCAGCTTTCGATTGAAAAAACATTAAGTTGCTGGACTTAGCCGTGAAATGTGGAAACGCTAAGTTTCCTTGAGTATTAAAATGCAAGTTTCTGAACACTGTGCTAATAAAGATATAAATATGAATGAAAAAATGGATCTTCTTCTTGAGTACCTTTTCCAAAATCCTTTGCCTCACCCTATACTTTTTCCTATCACCAGGTATTACGGTTTACAAAAAAAAATTTTGGGGTTTACAATTTTGCTTTTACCGCGAAACTATCTTTATTCTCAAGAAAATAGTCTGCAGGGAAACATTACAAAGCCGTTCCATGAAATCAAAGTTTATTCGAAAATTGTTGTGCTGTGCTAACAATGGAAAATTTCAAAATAAATGAGGTTTTTTTTTAAATTTCTATCGTGAAAACGGAAACAATTCTTTTATAGAAGCTGTTCTAAAAAAGTGTCTACAAGTACCTCCACGAGTGAAAAGTGAATTTAAAACAAAGTTGACATATTTTTACAAACTTTTTTCACATAAATGGAAAAGAGCGCATCGTTCTCCAGACACTTTTAAGCGTCAAAACTCAGTGTGGTTGCAACAAGATTTTATCTATCCAGATGGTTTACCGCAGCAAACACAACAAAGGTATTTTAAACAGAATTGTTTAACGATTCATTAAAATTTTTAACAGTATAATAATTAGGTACATTACGTAGAGTTTTTCCACGCTCTTTCTATTGTCATACGAATTTTTTGTGGATACGCTTTCTCAGAAATTTGTTGGGCCCGATGTAAGCGATATCCACGAAAATCCCAAAACTTTCAACCGATCAACTAAGTCCACTTATGACTTACATCGGACAACTTTGATTGTTTGAGCTATTTTGACTTTAATAAATTGTACTGTATGATGTTTGTAAGTGGATCCTATAGTGTCCTAAGAGTAAACGAGGGTTTTTGTTCCTCGCTTACTGGGAGTTTAAAAGGTTTCTACGAGGTTTCTATGTGCGTCTAATGCATATCTGAAATGTTTCTAAATGGATCTGATTCGGGGTGTACTGGGGTTTTACAATGATTTTATAAGGTTTGTAAGGGGTTTTTTTTATATAGAATCTAAGAGGAGATGAAGGGTTTTTAGTCATCGCTTACTGGGAGGTTGAAAGGTTTCTACGAGGTTTCTGTATGCGTGTAATGTATATTTTATATGTGACAAAAAAAATGTTTTTTGTATTATTGCGGCACTTACTTCATATTTCAAATAACCTAATTTCACGCACGGTCCCCTACACATATAATCGCACGCTCAAACCCGTTGAAAAATTGTACACGCTGCGGATTCGAACCCTACCTAAACTACCTAACCCGTATGTACCTAGCCGATGCCTTAGCCAATTACGCTATCGAACCGCGTGAACGTTCGTTACAAAATCTTGGCCATGCTTTTTTCCTGAATGACCCACAGGGTCCTCTCAGGAATATATATTCATTATTTCTTGATTTTAGGCATATTATAAGAAGGTGGGTTAAAAAATGGTAAGGTTTCTGAAACACGTGTAACATTCTATTGACATAACAGTCCATTTAAGATCCTCTTAAGACGGCAGTTATATACTCAGTAACTTTTCCAGTAAACGCAGTTTCTTAAATTACCGTTAGATCCACATAGAGAAATTCCGTACAAAATAACGTGGTTTTTTAGTGTCCCCTTAAGTCCCCTTTAGATCTCCTCAGAATGAAAATTTCATACTCAGTCGCATTTCCAGTAAACGCAGTCCTTACAAATACATATTACCCCTCCTTTAAATATCCCATAGATCCATGTAGAATTTCTATGAGTTTTTATAAGTTTCTGGTGGTTTCAAATGGTAGTGCCACTTAGGGAGATTTAGCCACATAGAAAATTTGTACGGATCTATATGGATGTTGAAATATTGTATCCTATACGGAATTCCAAACCGAACTTGAAATGATTTCTATATGTAATTCCAAAAAGAACCTCTGTTTCTGTAAGTATCTAGACGGATGTTCCAAATACGATTTTTCAGACATCGCGCTATTTCCCGACCTCTATACGGATCTATACGGATGTTACCAAGTCGTAATCTATATGGAATTCCAAACAGAAATTCTTCTAGATTTATATGGAGATTTCTTACAGGATTTTTAAGACATCTCGCTATGTCCCGACCTCTATGAGGATCTATATGGATGTTACAAATATGTAATCTATATGGAATATTCTAAACAGAAATTCTACTAGTCTCTATATGGAGATTCCTTACAGGATTTTCAAGACATCTCGCTATGTCCCGACCTCTATACGGATCTATATGCATTTTACCAATATGTAATCTATATCTAATTTTAAACAGAAATTCTACAAGTGTCTATATGGAGATTTCTTACAGGATGTTTAAGACATCTCGCTATGTCCCGACCTCTATGCAAATTTACAAAAATGTATTCTATTTGGAATTCCAAACAGTAATTCTAACAGGTTCTATATGTATATTCCGGTCTATAAGGGCCAATGAGTCAATCTCCAAGACTAAGTGAAAACACCACTAGAAACCCATAACAAACCACATCAGCTACTAATGGTAATTCCGTATAGACCCATATAGACCCTAGGGTCTATGGGGACCAATAAGGCATTTCCTCAAATCAAGTAAAAATACCATCAGAAACTCATAGAAACCAGCTCAGTGGCTGTTAATAATTCCGTATAGATCCATATAGACCCAGGGGTCTATAAGGGACAATGAGATAATCTCCAAAATTAAGTGAAAATATCACTAGAAACCCATAGAAACCACCTGAAGCTACTAATGGTAATTTCGTATAGATCCATATAGACCATAGGGTCTATGAGGACCCCTTTAAAGAAATGTTCAAAAAGTAATTTCGGATTATAATTTCCACTTAGGTTCCCCGTAGAACCCATTACAAATATTTCGTGAAATTAACTGCGCAACCAGTGTCCCCTTCGGAACATATTACAACACATTACTTTCCACGATTCGTCTTTAAATCCACTTAAAACTCGAACTGCAATCTTAGAGGCTTCTGAACAAATTCTAACGATTCCTAACGGGTATTTTTACCAGGGTAATGTAGTATTTAAATGTCCGTTTAAGATTACCTTAGATCCTCTTAAGATGACAATTATATCCTCAGCAACATTTCCAGTAAACGCAGCCTCTTAAATTACCATTAGATCTACTTAGAAAAATTCCGTACAAAATAATTTAATGTTTTAATATCCGTTTAAGATCCCCTTAGATCCTGTTAAGACGACAATTTTATAATTTGTTGCTTTTCCACTAAACGTAGTCTTATTAAATTCCCATTAGATCCATTTAGGGAAATTTCTTGAAAAATAATTTAGTGTTTTAAGGTCTACTTAGGTTCCGCTTAGGTCCCCTTAGAATTATGCTCCTCTTAAATTCCTCTTAGGTCCACTTAAAGGAATGTCTAAAAAGTAATTTCAGATTATAATTTCCACTTAGGTTCCCCGTAGAACCCATTACAAACATTTTCCGAAATTAACTGCGCAACCAGTATCCCCTTAAGAAGATTTTACAACACATTACGTTCCACGATTCCTCTTTAAATCCACTTAAGACTCTAACTGCAATCTTACAGGATTCTAAAGAGATTCTAACGATTCCTAACGGGTATTTTTACCAGGGCTACTTGCAGCGCAATAAAAAAGTGAATTTTATCGATTTTTTTTGAAAAAATACTTTGTGGTAAAAGTTTGTATATTTGAAAGTGTATCATATAAACCTAATTTACACTAATTTTCATTTAAGAATACACGTTATTTTATGAGTTACTACTGATACAGCGTAGTATGATTGTTTGAAGGTGTATTGCGGTGAGCAACACTGCTCAGGACTCGATCATCTAAAATGGGAAAATCAAAAATATTTTAATAAATTATAAGTTTTTCTAGTCCTTAACCGAAGGATTTAGACAACAAAATTCTGTTTACAAAGTGGCAGCCAGTCAAAGATGAGAAATCGCTTTTTGTCAAAAAAAACGCATTCGTTTTTAAAATAAAAAAAAAATTTTCGATGAAAAAAAAATTCCTTCGATTAAGGACTGCTTTTTCATATAAAAAAAAAGGTTGCCAAGTTTGGAAATGATCGGTTAAGCGGTTTTCTAGAAATCTTGCTCACCGACTTTGAAAACGTCATTTCGAGAAAAACGCAGTTTTAAATAGTTTTGAAACTGTTCCGCAACTGTTCGAGAACGTTCGTCATTGCGGCAGACAAATGTTGCCCAATAGTGCCGAACAAGTCACGAACTTTCCCGAACCAGTGTAGTTATGCTCAAAATGGCGTCGTTCTACTCTACGTGAAAATCGTGTTCTATACGCTATCCAGTTAGTATATAGGTCAGTGGCCTAGACGGCCCCGCCTACGCTTCCGACTGAATAACTTCTACAATTTCATTCAGATTTCATTAAGACTTTCAGAAAATATTTTTCAAATGATGCGCTTTCAGAAAATGTCAAAACCCAGAAATCGAATTTTTCCAAATTTGCAAGTAGGGTTAACCCCTTAAATGGGTTTATTGCACAAAAAATTCTTCAAAAATTTCATTTTCAATTTTTTCAATTTTCAAAATATCATTCTTCTTTATTCATAATGTGTCCCCTAAGGGACATGACTTCCATTTCTTACAACATTTCCTTCTACATGCTTTATAAAATCTTATCCTTACTATTTACAATTATTTACACCTTTTTACATAAAATCTTATGTCTAACGCCTTAAATCTATTTTTGACCATAGCGCAATTTGGGAGGTGTTAGCGAACGAGTGATCGAAAGCGAGTGTGCAAGAGAGAGAGAGAGAGAGAGAGAGCGGCAACGCAAACGCATCTTAATTTACTTATGGTATTACATAATCATAACTTACAAATCTTTACGCTTCTAATTTAAGCGACTTCCGTTTCCTTTTTCTTTCACTTCTCTTGTACCTCCATTTTGCCATTTTTTGCATCCATTCTTTCATTCTTTTTCAATTGCTCCCCTAGCATCCTCTAACTCCTTCATTCACTCTTCCCCTAAATCATCCTCCCCTAGAACCCTTACCACATGCTCTTGCCAGCGTCCTTTATCTTCCATTCCTCTCCTACATTCTTGCCATACATGCTCCCATATTTCCTCTTCCCATTCACATATTCTGCACTTCCTGTTATCTTTCTTTTCCCAATACATACTTGCCCTTACCTCGTTTCCCAATTTAAATCTTGCTATTCTTGTCTATCTTTTCTCTCCCCATCCCTTTTCTAAATACTTTGGTACTCTTTCCTTTTTTATCATCTTATACCATATATTATATTTTGATTCCTCAATCATCCCCCATCTTTCTATCAATTGTCTTTCTCTCTCCCTTTTTTCCACTTCTTCATAGTTGACTCCAGTCCCGTCTTCTATATATCTAGCCTTAAAGAACTCCCTCCTTTCTTCCTCCCATCTCGTTAATTCAATCGCCCTCCCTCTCCTTTCTTCTACCTTCATCAAACACTTTTTCGCTAACTCCCCTCCCTTTCCCTCCCTCAGCTTCGTCTCAAAATTCCATGCCCCCTTTCCCGCTCTAGTACTTAATTTATCCCTTTGCGCTT
This sequence comes from Andricus quercusramuli, assembly GCA_932178445.1. NCBI lineage: Eukaryota > Metazoa > Arthropoda > Insecta > Hymenoptera > Cynipidae > Andricus > Andricus quercusramuli. The sequence continues at coordinate 36,968 of CAKNXH010055766.1, read as the reverse complement.
CTTCTCTCACCATATATCCCTGCGTCCTCCAGTCTACCCCTAGCGTCCACCTTATATACCTTTCTTGTAAACTTTCAATCTCTTTCCTTTCTTTCCATCCCCATATCTCAGCTCCATAACCTAATACCGGCCATACCAGCGTATCAAATAACCACATTCTCCTTCTCCAATTTTTTTTAAATCTTCTTTTTCCTATTCCCCATATCTGTTTCATTACCACTACTGCTTTTTTTATCATAATACATTTAAATTTAAAATTTAGAATTTAAAATTTAAAGATTTTCCGGGTTTCAATCGTGTGCGAAACTATGAATGTTGCCGACGTTTCGTGAACATTGCAGTTCACTTCTTCAGGGCTGACCTGAAACTGAAGTTTCAGGTTATGTTGTTCTTATATATGTATTCTCTACGATGCCTGTGATTGGCCAGAGTGTTCCATGGTGGGGACTGCTTGAACTTGATTGGCCAATCAAGTCTTTTTTAAAAAACCCGGGAGGACGGAAAGCCAAATCGGATTTGTATTATATCCATTGTCCCTATTGATGTTATTAGGGTGTTTCAAGATTTCGATTGCTTCTCTATGTTTTCTTGGAAATTTATTGTACGTTTTGGCAATGACGGTTGTTTTGTCAAATAAAATACTATGTCCTGTTTCGATATGATGCTCAGCTACTGCTGATTGTGTGAAATGTTTTAGCCTAACTTTACTCTCATGTTCCTTTACACGTTGACTTACCGCCCTCCCGGTTTCTCCAATATAGACTTTACCACAAGAACAAGGGATTTGATATACTCCCGGATCACTGAAAGGTTCCTTTTTATCTTTAGGAATGTTTAGAAGTTGTCCTATTTTTGCAGGTGGTTTAAATATAGTTTGGATGTTGTGTTTGTTGAGAATTCTTCCTATTTGTTCCGTGATACCTTGAATGTAGGGTAGGACGGTGGTTGTTTTTCTCTCTCTTTCTTTAGTAGGTTGTGTTGACTTATTTTCTTGAGTGTATTTTCTTATTGCTTTATTAATTTGTTTGTGTAATCGTTTTGTATTAGGATTTGTTTAACATTTTGTAATTCCTTTTGTAAGTTATCTTTATCTGTTATGGAGACAGCTCTGTATACAAGGGAATTGATGACCGATTGCTTTTGAGATGGGTGGTGGTGGGAGGAGGCATGCAGATATCTGTTTGTATGCGTGGGTTTTCTGTAAACTTCATGTCCTAATGTGTTATCAGATCTTTTATAAACTAGTACGTCCAAAAAAGGTAATTTTCCGTTTTGTTCAATTTCCATAGTGAACTTGATATTAGGGTGTATTTGATTGATGAAATCGAAAAATTTGTTTAGTTCGTCTAGTCCGTGTCTCCAGATGACAAAAGTGTCGTCAACGTAACGGCACCAGAATTCCGGTTTAAGCTTGGATTTGTTAAAGATTTTAGTTTTTAAATTTTCCATAAAAATGTTGGCTATTACAGGTGAGATTGGAGATCCCATTGCTGCTCCTGAGGTTTGTTCGTAGAATTGGTTATTGAAAGAGAAATAGGTATTAGTGAGACAGTGTTCTATTAAAGGTGTGAGATTGGAGGGGAAGTTTGCAAATGATTTAATAATATCGATTGTATCAGAGATTGGTACTTTTGTAAAGAGAGAGACTACGTCGAAACTTACTAGGATGTCTTGGGGTTGCATGAGAATTTGTTGTATTTTTCTGATGAAGTCAAAAGAGTTTTGGATGTGTGTGATAGAGTTTCCTGTGAAAGGCTTAAGTTTTTTGGCGAGAAAGCGTGCTAGGTTGTAAGTTGGAGAGTTTATTGCGCTGACGATCGGTCTGAGTGGGATGTTGTTTTTGTGAATTTTTGGAAGTCCATAAAGTTTTGGAGAGATAGGATTAGTAGGTTTTAATTTAGATATTGTATCGCTGTCAAGATTTGAGTCTTTTAGAAGGCTTTGTATTTTTCTGGTTATTGTTTTTGTGGGATCTTTTTTAAGCTTTTTATATGTATCGTCAGTAAGAAGGTCCATGATTTTGTTGTTATAGTCTTCTTTATTCATAATTACTATTGTGTTGCCTTTGTCTGCGGGTAATATTATGATGTCTTTATTCTGATTGAGTTCTTTAATAGCTGTTTTTTCTTGTTTTGTTAAGTTTGAGGAAGGAAGTTGGGCTTCGCGTAAAATGTTGGCTGTCCTACGTCGTATGTCATTTGCTTTTTCGGGTGGAAGGGTGTATATTGTGGATTCCAAATTACTGATGATTTCTTCTTTTGGGATTTTGGAGGGGGCGACTGCAAAATTATGTCCTTTAGATAAGGCTGAAATCATTTCGTTGCTGAGATAATGGTTAGAGATGTTTTTTACTGTATTAGTTGATGGTGCGTGCTTTACTGGAAGTAATTTGTCAAATTTTATTTTTTGTTTCTCAGTGCAAAAATCTTTAATCCGTTGGGATTGGTCAAATGATATGCGGTCCAATGTGGACCAAATGTCAAATCTGAGAGTGTTTGACAGAAGAAGATGAAGTTTTAATAGTTTTTTGGAGGTGGTATGCAAGTCAAATTTGGTATGTTGTATCCTTTCTTTTAAGAGAAGCAAACTTGTTTTATGTAGAATTGATTTGGATTTAGATGTTCCCAAATGGTTTTTTAACTGTAAGAATTTTGGGACGATGTTATTGTCCCTACACCGTTTTAAGAAAGCTAAAGATGTTAGTAGTTTAGCTTGAGAAGACCTGAGCTTACTAAAAGTGTTAGTTTTAGTAAGGAAACTCTCCCCGTAGAGTTCTTTAATAATAGATTTGATACTTTCACGATGATTCATTATAATACATTTAAATTTAAAATTTAGAATTTAAAATTTAAAGATTTTTCGGGTTTTAATCGTGTGCGAAACTATGAATGTTGCCGACGTTTCGTGAACATTGCTATGAACATTTATATGAGCTCTATGATCTCCATTTGCTTGCAAGGTATATCCCAAATACTTAAACTCTTTTACTTATAAGTTTTTTCCCTTCCATCTCCCCGTCCATTCTTTCTTTCTTGCCCCTCCTTTTCTAAACCTCCTTATCTTTGTCTTTTCTACATTCAAATTCAACTTTTTCCCATCTAAGTATTTCTCTAATCCGGTAATCAAGCCCGCCATCCCTTCTTCATCCTCTGCCATCAACACTATCGTGTGCGTATGCCAGTGTATATATCTTTTCGTTCCCTATCCGAACTTCAAGTCCACGAACACTGCTATCATTGTCCCTTTCTCCCTTTTAATCCTCTTAGGGCTCGTGCATAAATTACGTAACACTTTTTGGGGGGATGGGATGTCCAGCTTAGAACTATATAATGGTGAAAAACTACAGGGAAATGTCGGAAAAAGAGTTACGTAGGGGGGGGGGGGGTCAAAATTGTCGGGAAATTGCGTTACGTAATTTATGCACGACCCCTTATTTACTAAGTAGTTCAGAACATATATATTGTCCATTACCCCCATCCCTTTTCTAAACCCTGTCTGATTCTGTGGCTCTATCTTTTTCTCCGCAACTTCTTCTTTTAACCTCTCCGATAAAACAGTCACATATACTTTATACAGTGTTTGCATTAGTGTCACTCCTCTATAATCTTTAACCTCCTCCCCTTTGCCTTCCTTCACTATTGGTATCACTACTCCTTCTTTCCATAACTCTGGCCACCCCTCTCCTCTCCATACTCTATTGCACATTATCCATGCCCATTCCTTTAATTCTGTCTCCCCATATTTCCATACTTCATTTGGAATCTCATCTATACCAGGTGCCTTTCCATCTTTCATCATCCCTAATACATTGACTATTTCCTCTCTTGTAATGTCCTCCTCCTCATCTGTTTCCCTACCATCTCGTTCTCCTTTCCTAACTTTCTTCTCTACCACTCCTAGTAATTACATTAAATATTTTTTCCATTCTATCATCTCAATATCCTGGTTCACTCTTTTCCTTCTTCTTCTCTCTTCATTTACCACCTTCCAAACCTCTTCTTCCGTCCTAGCGTTCTCCGCTTCTTCATCAAACCTTTTATTTGCCTCCTCTTTTTTTTCATCACACAAATCAGTATGCTCCTTCTTTTTTCTCCTATATTCTTCTCCATTACTCTTCCCTTTTCTCCATTTTCTTAATACCCTTCTCACTTCCTTCTTCTTCTGTTTACAATCCTCATCCCATCCACTTCTATCCCCTCCTTCACTAACTCCTTTATTGCTTGTGCACTCTAATGCTCCTTCTATTTCTCCTACCATTATTTCCATTTCCTCGTTCACATTTCCTTCCCCCATTTTGATATTCCTGACTTTTTCTTTAAACTTTTCTTCATCTTCCATTGACCAATCCCCTCTTCCTGCTCTTTTTACTTTTGCTTCCTTTTTAGTCTTTTCACTCATTTCTCCCTCTACCGTCACTATTATGGGAAAGTGATCCGAATCTATAAAGTTCCTCACCTTTAGTTTCTTAACCTTCTCTCTTACTTCGGCGTCCACTACCACATAATCAATTACCGTTCCCCTCTTTCCTCATGAACGTGTATATTCCCCTTCCTCGTCCCCCTCTATACTTCCCTTTAGGATAAACCGTCCCATCTCCCCTAGGCTCTTTAACAACTTCTTTTCCTCCCCATTCAGTATCTTGTCTTTGGATTTTCTACCTCGCTCTCCATCCCATTCACTACATATCACCGTTCACATAAACCCCCACTATCTTCCACCTCTCACCTCCCATGTTTATCTCTTCTACTATTAATCCTTCTTTATGTTCTTTCAACTCTTTTTTATCATTCTCTGTTGTGCATTCGTTCCTTACTCCCATTACCATTCCTCCCATTGCTCTGCCCTTTTTATTCTTCCTCTTTGCATTTTGAACCTGCCATTTGTAACCTCTTGGTAATCTTCCCTCTACTCTTTCCCATACCTTTTCATCTAGCCACGTCTCCATCATTACTACTACATCCCATTGTGTCAAATTTCTCATAAACTCTCTATCCTTTCTTTCTAAGCCTGCTATATTCCAGAAGCATATCCTCTAATCTTTCCTTCTTTCGTTTCTCGTCTCTTTTTGTTTGTCACTAATTCTTATTTCTTTACATCCCGTTCCTTTCTCTCCTAATTTCCCGACACCTCCTTTTTTACTATCTCTTCCCTGTCCTCGTCTTAATTCCACCATACACTTTCTATCTGTATTCTTCCATACTTAACCCATGTTCTTCTTCCCTTTTTTCTTTCCTCTTCGGCCATTTTCCTTAACTTATACTGCATGTTTCTTTCTACCCACGTCAAATCATCCTCTATTCTCTCCGAGCTTCCATGTAATACCCTCTTCTTTGTCATTTCTTCCCTCTTATGTTGCCATTACTTCAGTTTCACTAGTACCATTCTCTCCCCTCTTCGCTCTTCCCTCCCTAGACTTTGCACTGCCTCTATCTCTACCTTAGCATCAATCCTTTTTAGTACTTCTTCCAATCCTTCCATCAGCTCCTTCCCCTCTAATCTTAGACCCTTTATCACTATGTTTCTTTTTCTTTCTTCTCTTTCTTTTTTTGCTATTCTTTGCTCTATTTTTCTCAGCCTTTCCTTCTCCTTATTCCCACTCTCCCCACCTCCAAACTCACGGTTTGAGCTTTCAATTTTTTTTATTCTACCTTCCAACTCCTCTACCTTCTTATTAGGCTCTTCCTTCTTTTCCAGCCTTTGCTCCAACATCTGCATCCTTTTCTCTAGCTTTTCCCTGACAATGGATATAATACCAATCCAATTTGGCTTTCCGTCCTCCTGGGGTGTTAAAAAAAGACTTGATTGGCCAATCAAGTTCGACCAAACCCCAACATGGGGCGCTATGGCCAATCACAGGCATCGTAGAGAATACATATATGTATAAGAACAACATAACCTGGCACTTCAGTTTTAGGTCAGCACTAAAGAAGTGAACTGCAATGTTCACGAAACGTCGGCAACATTCATAGTTTCGCACACGATTGAAACCCGAAAAAGCTTTAAAATTTTAATTTATCATAATGAATCATCGTAAAAGCATTAAATCTATTTAGGTAAATATTTATTTATTTACTGACAGTAACGCAATTACGGTAACGTAATTATTATATTTATATTAATTAAATATACAGGGTGACCCCACACTCAATTTTTTGAGTTATAAAATATTTAAGCTGGACCAATCCGGAACGCCGTATAAACAGTCGTGTGTGCGTAGGTGGGGACTCCAACGTAGTGTACTGACCGCTCATCTTCCGTCGCTAACCCCACCTTAGCGGTCGGTTCGATAACACTGAGTTAAGACTTGCGCTCACGTACGCACGTCTGTTTACGCTGCGATGTTGATTGGCCCACCCTGAATATTTTATAACTCAAAAACTCAAACTTTAACTGATTTTTAGAAAAAGAATTTTCGAATAATTTTTTTATTTTTATATAGCTATATAAATCCGGACACTTTGTCTTAGACATATATTTGTCACACATATCTTGGCATTTAAGTGAAGTGCCTGGCCCCTAAGTGCTTTTTTCGCCACTTCGACAGTGATTGATGGAAATTCCTCCTAACATGTTAAGACATTGTCGCAAAACTCCCTGAAGCGGATTATATCATTAGTATCTTCTTTCCACTCCAGTGTTTTCGGGACCTTGTATACCTCTCTCCAAAAAGTCTCTACCTCGTTGGGCTAGGGTGAATTTTAGACAGAAACAGGAAGATCGCTGAGGAGGCACGATGGGTGAGCGAGAAACTGTTGAGCCTTCTTGACCCATCTCTTCTTCTGTATTCTCCTCCCTGCATCAGGAAATACCCGTATTTCGTCAACAATATACTGCTTGATTGTCAGCAGCTTTAACTTGGTCAGTGTGTGATGCTAGATCCTTAGTTCTTGGACGTCGTTTTTGTGTTTTGATTTATCGTCGGTCACAGCCTTCGATTTGAATCAGCCAAAGCTCTCGCCGCACAATAAACTGAACAATTGATGATCCAGAGATCGGATTCCTCCGAGATATCCTCACGAAGGGAGGCATCCATTCCAGTCACGTTGTTAATGTTCCTTCTTGTCCTGAAATCGCGATAATGTCTCAGGAAGTGCCTGCTCTCCGCGGTTGATTTTAATGTCGCTTCCTCCTCTTCGTCTGCGGCTTGTTTATACAGCGGTTTGCGAAGCGCTCCGCTTTCTGGTATCACAGAGTCTGCATATGCGCCATATAGCCTCCGTGAACAGAGATAATGCTGGCATCGTAGTAGTATAGATTGAGTTGATTCGTCCCCTCAATGTGAGCGTTTTGCCGGTTCGTCGCCGTGTTTCCATCTAAATTATTTTCAGCACCCCGAATTCTAGGGTGATCGGCACTATTTGCCGACCCTTTGTCGGGTGCTCTGCGCGTTCGATCGTTTTGAATTGCATCTAAAACTTTTTGTCGGAGTCGTTGTTGTTCCAACGAGGAGCTAGGGAAAGGGTTCGTCCATCTTTGTAGAGCCAAGCATGCAAGGATAAGGCTGCATACTCGAGATGTCGCCCGGTATCCCAGAGTCAACGTTTAGGGCACCTCATCCAGGTGCCCTCACTCAGGTACCATTCAGCTTTGGGCACGGTTGTTACGCTTCGTCTTGCGGTTTATTCCTTACGGAACATCCCTGGACAATTGTCTGCGATGGCTTATCAATTATTATTGTAACTATATTCAGCAGAAGCTTTTGGTACAGGGACCCTCTGTCCGCAACCCGAGAAAGAGTCCGGTGGCTTTGCCATAGGCCCTTTGGTTCAATTCCAAAGGAATCGAAATTGAAATATATATATATATATATATATATATATATATATACATATATGACGGTCGCGAGATGTGCAATTTTTCATATTAGCACCCACTCCCGGCGAAATCCTGCGGTTGTCCTTATGACAAAATTCTAACTATATACATATACATACATACCTGAATAGTTCAGGAGTAAATTTAGGATTATTTACGTTGAGTCAGGAGTTTTTAGGGGGAAATTATAATGGATCTGGGGATAACTGGAGAAATTCATCTGGCAACACTGCTCGCCAGATCTCGTGTAACCGTTGAGTAGGAACATTGTTGAGAATCGCTAAGCAAAAAGTATGAGGAAACGAAACCGAATGTTTATTGAAACTAGCTGTCATGGAATTGAGGCTACGGCAAGGAATATCGGCGAGCGAAGTAATCAGGTAATCATATGTTTCTAAACTACATTTTAATCGGCTCATTGGAGACAACCAAACCACCCCGCTCTCTTTTCTTTATTATTTATCCGTTTTATTTTATGATCCTCATATATCTTATAATGCTCATCAGGGAAAGTTTTGTATGGGAAACTAATAGGCAATATTTGTATGTTATGGTGATATTAATTAAAAATTTAGACATGAATCTGAAGTTACTTATTAAGAAAGTATTCACATTTTTTATCTCTAATATTTCTGAGAAACTTTTGTATATATTTTCAGTTGTTTAAACATCAATACCAAAAATTTAACATGATAAAAATAAAATGATTCTAAAAGACAACTTTCCAGTTGAAGGACACAAAGCATATTGTGATAAGTGTCTCTCGAAGTTTGTATTTAAAATATTTTCCCAAATTTGAAAAATATAAATTTTACCTAGTGTCATAGTGATCAAAGACACCTATTAATTTTTTAATTTTTTTTTTTTTTTTAAGAAAATTTTCATATTTTCTATTGCACCGTAAATATTTTTAAAATGTGTTTATTTTTATTCAATGTCTTCAGAAATATTAAAGATTATTTGATTAATTGTTAAAGTAAAATTTCCTAAATATTGTAAATATAATATAATTGTGCTTTTGTATACAATGTATACTTATTCTGAGAATATTCGTAACATATTCAATGAATCTTTCTTGAAATTCATTATTGCAGGTATCAAGCGTAATACTTTCCTTTATAGAAAGTGTTAAATTAGTGCAAATAAGTCATACATGAAACATCCTTTGAGCAAGCATATTCTTGGTCAATGATTATTAGTAATACACATTGACGATTAATTTTTAAATATTGTTTTGATACGATCCACAGTTAGTGTTGGCAACTTGGGATGGAGACTGTCAACTCCTGTTGACAGTCGCTGCTCGGACCTTCTACGGCCTCCCGTAGAAGGCGAGGGGATGGAACTCCCCAGAAGGCTCTATTCGCCTTTCTCTTCGAATGATTCCGTCCCATTCAAAAGAAATCCCCAAGGACGGCTTGATGGAGCACCAAGATTTCTTCCGGATGGTACCCAATTATTTCGATTGGTCTGACAACGTCCCCGTGAACTGCCTGATGGGGCGACACCGCAGGATTTTGTCAAGCCAACGGTAGAGTAAGGGCGATTAGGGGCAATGGTTTGAAATAAGGTAATTCCTTCGTTAAAAGTGTTGCGTTTAAAAGAGCAGATTGTTCGAAAAATAGATTAAGGGAGTAGTCAGTAACTACCAAAAATGTTGATAATGAACTGGTTTATTCTATCTTCACCCTAGGCGAGGCTTAGAGAGAGAGAGATAGTTACGTGCCCTCTCGAGGACGTCGAGAGGCAGACTGAAGATTGATGGCCGAGACACGAGCTTTTATGGGAGGGCGCGCAAGCTCCTCCCACTCCGCGGTCGAGCGGTCTCTCCCACTCCGCGCGGAAGTTGAGTAGAGGGAGAGCCTCGTCGCCGAGTCTCCCACTCCTCGGTGGCGGTCCAATCAGGAAGCTCCCGAATGGAGATTGGTGCGTTGCTCCTGCGGGGCTCCTGATTGGTTCGTTTGTTTGCGTACGCGATATAAGTCAAATTATTTGTTTTTCTCATCTCTCTCTTGACCCAGCATTACATATTTGTTAAAATTAATAATTCTTTGATATTAAATAAGTATAACTATTCATATGGGAATTTAATTTATTATAATATCATAGACGTTCGTATTTATTATATATATAGTTCATATGGAGACTTAATACATATAATCTATATATTATATATAATACTAACCGATAATATTATAACGTAATCAATATTATTAACATTAATTTTGTCTATTAATTTTAATTTTATTATAATATAGTTATTATATATATATAATATATATAGTTTATATGTAGACTTATACATATAATCTATACACTGTATACAATATAAGTTAATATTATTATAATATAATTATTGTTATTAACATTAATGTTATTTATTAATGTTAATTTAATTATAATTATTCAATATTCGAATTCGTAATTTGGCGCGCGAATTGCTGGTTCGTGATTGGTGCGCAGTACCCGTGGCGCGTGGTGCGCGAACCAATCAGAGAAATCGCCTGGTTGGGTTTTACGCGCGGCACCTGTGGTTTGGGGCGCGCGAGCCAATACGGAATCTACGGTTATTTAGTTCTGAAATGAATTGTATTATTAATACTAATGAATATAAATCCGATATTTAATAAGCATAAATATTTAATATTGAAACTAAATTTATTACAATATCCTAGGTATACATATATCATATATACAGTTTATATGTAGATTAATACATATAATCTATATACTATATATAATACACATTCATAATATTATAATATAATTATTATTAACATTAATATTATTTATTAATTAATTATTAGAAATTATATATATATATATATATAGGTTATTTGTAGACTAATACATATAATCTATATACTGTATATAATATAAGTTAATATTATTATAATATAATTAATGTTGGACCTCCGGTTCGACGTGGATACAAGGTGGACGTGTGCGAGGTGCCAGTGAGAGTTTTTTGAGGTTTTGGTTGGGAAAAAGTGAGAAGAAAGGTGAAAGGAAGTTTGGAGAAGGTGTAGCAAGGTGACTGGACTCAGTGGAAGTGAGTGTGTGAAGGGAGAAGGACTAGTGGAGTGAAAAAGTGAAGGAGAAAAAAGTGGCACGCCGAAAGTGAGAGGTTGGGGTCGGACCGGAAGGACGCGGAAAAGAGGACAGTAGTGCTAGCGCTAGTGACACCTGCTGGAGAGTGGAGGAAGAGAAGAAAGGAGTTTGACTCGAGCAGTGGCGACGAGGGAGACGAAGGTGTTTGAAAAATCAGCTGGGCTGTGTGAGAGTGGAACGAAGAGAGAGTGTGTGACAGAAGAAGTGCTAGTACACGTATAAAGCGAGATGGGAGATGAAAAGAAGGAGAAGAAGCAGAAGAGGGAAAAGAAGGAAGCGAGAAAAGAGGCGTGGAAGCATGCGGTGGATATGTTGGAAGTGCGGCAGGAAAAATTTATTACGGACCTGAAACTTGAGTGGAAGATAGAAAGAGCACACATGAGAGGAGAAAGGGAGATAGACAGGAGAAATTTTGAGGCAACTTTGAATAAGTTGGTGGAAAAGCTCGAACTGCTTAGCGCAAGGATGAAGAGACGGCAGGAAGGAAAGAAAGAGACAGGAACAAAAGAGATAGGATGCCAGACGGAGGAGGAAGGGAGAACATGGAGGGAGATGCTGAAGAAGCTAACGCAAGAAGAGTGGGAGAGAGAAAAGGAAGAGAGAGCGCAGAGGAAGAGAAATCTCAAAGTGCTTGGTGTATGCAAGGAAGAAAACGAGGTGACGAACGTGGTAGGCGTCTCGGCCGCGCACTCGAAGGTGGTGGCAAAAGTGTAGAGTGCCAGGAAAATGGACGGCGGGATGCTCCTTACATTAAAGACGTGGGAAAACAAAAGGGACCTGCTCAATGTCAAGGGCAGACTGAGAGGCACAGGATTCTGGATGGAGGAAGATCTGACGGAGAGGGAAGATGAGATACAAGAATGGCTGAGAAGGGAAAAGAGGAGAATTGAATTGGCAGAGAATGAAGTTGAGCTTAGGATCATGAGAGCAAAAATAGGAGAGAAGATCTGGCATTGGAACGAGATGGAAAGAGAGATGGTGGTAGCAGGGACGGTGCCAATGGCGAAGAAGAAGGACGAGGAGCAGAAAACGGAAAAGAAGAATACGGAGGAGCATGGCGGTGGGGGGGATAAAGAATATGTGCGGGAGTGAAAAGCAGAGTAAAGGTGTCAAGGTGTATGTGGGGTGAGAAAAGGGGATGCTGGGGCGCTAGAAGTGAGAAGGGAATGCAAAGGGAATGTAAAGAATGAAAGTATGCCCCGGTACTTGTGATTTGATTTGTAAAAAACAGGGCAAGAATAAGTAAGCTAATTGTGAAATGAGGTTGGAGAGTTAGAGTAGGGTAAAAGGGTGCTGGGGCACTATGTTTAGAGAGTTAGAAAGAAAGAGAAGGACATACGTAGAAACGTTAAGAAGCACAAGGAGAAGGGTTCAGAGAGAGGGAGAAGAGAGATAGGGCTTCCGTTTCCAATTGCCATTTAATGTAACTAGGGTTAAGATAGGTTAATAACTTTTAACTTTGAATGTAAGGAGAGGAGGAAATCATGTAGAGATGTGTTTTTTAAGAGTCTCAAACCCGTAAAAGGGAGAGAGTATAATAAACTACAATAAAATACAACAATATAATATAATTAATGTTATTAACATTAATTTTATTTATCAATGTTGATTTTATTAGAATTATTCAATATTCGAATACGTAATTTGGTGCGCGAATTCCCGGTTCGTGATTGGTGCGCAGTACACGTGGCGCGGGGTGCGCGAACCAATCAGAGAAATCGCTCGGTCGGGATTGGCGCGCGGCACCTGTGGTTTGGGGCGCGCGAGCCAATTATAAAAATCATGAGGTTGTTAACTAATTCTAATACCGCTAATTTCCATCTAACTTACCATACCCAAAACTTGCCTTACTTAATGTAATTATAAAACCTTTTATCCGAGATACTGATAAGTGATCAGTTTACCAGCGTCTGACGAGAAAAGTCTTAATAGTGAAATCGTTTCTACTGAAGGGCAAGCCTTGAGCAGGAAAGCTATATACTGGCCTTAGAATAATATGTCTAGGAAAAAGCAAGGCTCGTCGAGGTGAGAGTTGGGAATTCAGATCGACAGGACAATTACTTGTGAGAATCACAAGTAATTGCTCTTAAGATTCGGAATTCTCAGCTCTCCCTTTTTATATATTGAAGATGTATATCAATTCGCCCCCCTTCCAGATAGAGCCTTGCTTGTCCGATAGATTGTGATTACAGGTTACTTATATCTATGTATACGACGGTTGTAGGGTCTTACGTCTCGATAATCCGTCGGACGACGTCTTCGGAGTTTGTAACGCCCCCTGGCGTCACTTAGCTGATCTAGGTCCTGTCTGGAAGATCTCGCGGTATCCTCTTCTTGTCGGTTGGGTGAGTGTGGCTGTTTGCCGAAACTTCGGGCAGGTTGGATCTTGGCTGGAAACTGGTGGGCTCGGTCGAGCATTGGTGTGAGCGGCTGTTCGCCGACATAGGTGGCAGGTCGTGCCTCAGCTGGAACCTGTTGAGCTCGGTCGAGCGTTGATGAGGGTGGCTGTCTGCCGACACTTCGAAAAAGGTCGTGTCTCAGCTGGAACCTGGTGGGCTCGGTCGAGCGTTGATGGGTGCGGCTGTTCGCCGACATGGATAGCAGGTCTTGCCTCAGCTGGAACCTGTTGAACTCGGCCGAGCGTTGATGAGGGTGGCTGTCTGCTGACACTTCGGACAGGTCGTGTCTCAGCTGGAACCTGGTGAGCTCGGTCGAGCGTTGATGGGTGCGGCTGTGCGCAGTACACGTGGCGCGGGGTGCGCGAACCAATCAGAGAAATCGCCTGGTTGGGATTGGCGCGCGGCACCTGTGGTTTGGGGCGCGCGAGCCAATACGGAACCTACGGTTACATAGTACTAAGATCAATTGTATTATTAATACTAATGAATCGTAACGTGGTGGGTTCCACCCCGTTCGGGATCCTCTCCCCAGATTTCTAAAATGCGATGTGAGTTGACGAGAGATAATGCAAATAACTAGCGATTTAAGAAACATTGTATTGATGTTGTATATTTGATTGTATATTTTTGGTAGGATTATTCAAGGATAGGAATTAGGTAGCCAAGAAAATGTGAACGGATTTGTCGTGAAATGCCCGGTCTTCGAGGTTTTAAATCCCATCGAGACGAGTGACAGCTGACCTGTAAAAGGAGGAAACACTACCGATCAGTCGACACTACAGTGCACTGATTTTCCGCGCCACGACACTGTTCGATATTTTTCTTTATTTCACGCACTGGTTTCACGTCACGGATGGCAGCTATTTTCTCACGATAAAAAGAGTTACAACTGGGAGGAAGGATGTTTTGACGGCGCTCCGAGTGAACAATAACAATGGTCGCGGCCATTTTGCTGCAACACTGAATCTTCCTGCTACGTGGGAAAAGCAAACACACTTGGGTCGGTGCTCCGAGTTCCCGACGTTACCACTAACGACGAGTCCAGAGGGCAGCACCTCACGGACCAGGCGTGTGGCGCGGAAACGGAAGCCAGCAGACGAGTGGAGCGACGAGGAGTTCAGTTCTATGTTGGCCATCAACGCAGTCGCTGCAGCCCGCTCACCGGAAATTTTCCCCATATAAAAGGAAACTGAGAAATGGTGAAGGGACGAGGATCCGAGCTTCGAGGACCGAGGTAGGTGGCGACAATCCGCTTTAGATCTCTTTTCTTTTTTTTTGTGTACACTTTGCTGTAGATTCCTAAACATGTGCTTCAAGTTTTATTTGATTTCTTTTTTTTTGAATTTGCGATGTGTGTGATTTTTTCGGAGTGAGACGCGGGGCGGAAGTCCGGACCACGCGCCATCTTAATATTAACGCCACGTGTTTTCCAAATTCGCGATAAACTCGACTTTCTTTCTCTTTTTCGATTTTTCATGTGAATTTTAGTAGTGATGATAATGTAAGATTTTCGGTCGTGATTTTTCGACGATTTCCGGATCGTAGATTCACGTTTATCGGGAGAAAAGATGTCTGTAAAAATCTTGAACGACGAGTGCCGTATCAGAATTTGCCGCGAAATACCAGAGGTGATAAATTTGTAGTTTTTTTTTTGTTTTCGCCTTTTTGATTTCTGCCGAACTTCTCTTTTTTTTCTCTTTACATTTTTTTTATGTGAACTTGTCGAGTACGGACGTGACCTTGGTATGACCGAATGAGGTTATTATAACCTAATCACAAATGTATCAGAAGATTATCGTAATATGATTGAAGCCAAGTACGTAAAATTTCGACTACCGTAATCGCGGAATAGTTTGTGCGGCTTATTTCTTTTGTTGAGAAATTGGGATTTGAGTGTCCGTATCGACACACCTGTCACACCGCCATTATTGCGGAATTACCTTATATCTAATTTTTTTATTTTCCTCTGATGTAATCACTCACCATTTATTTCATTCAACCTATAACCATGAATCATCATCATCATTCCATCTTGTTATAATAAATTTTTTTTACATTCTCATTCTAATGAGAAGGTATTGGTTTTATGTAAAATTTGACTTGGTCGGTTTTCATCAAATCCCCACGTCTTGAGACCCCCTGAGCTAGAAAAAAAGGTTTTTACTAAGGTGTCTGTCTGTCTGTAGTCTGTCTGTCTGTCTGTCTGTAGGCACGATAACTTTTGAAAAAATAATCAGATTGGGTTGTGCTTTGGCACACTTTTTTAAGGCCTAAAAAGAAAGAACAAGTTCGTTAACCAGTTATTTCGGATTAAAATTCGAAAAGTGAGCACATTTTGAAAATTTTTGAGAACACTTTTTTTGAAGATTTGGAAATTCTATGGACGGTTATTAGTAGTAAGCAAAAAGAGGAAAAAAATATCGTAATGACTTTTTCAGATAAAAAAAAAATTACCAGAGTTATAGCATTTTCAAAATTCCAAAAAACAAACGAAAATGAACATTTTAAGCCGAAAAACGCACGTTATGAAAAAAAGTCAAGAAAAGAAAAACGTTGATTTTTGAACACCTTACAATATTTTCATAACAACTTTTCGAATTTTTCAAAAAATAAGAAATTTAAATTCTGAGCGCACAACAAAATAATGAGAAATCAAAAATTCCATTTTACTGTGAAGCTATGCAAGATACGACAAAAGATGACTGGACCAAAATTATGCACCTAAAAAAGATCTACAAATTTGTTATTACTCACTTTTTGACATGACGCGTAGTTTTTGTTTTGTTCATAAAAAACAGCATTGAAAATAGAAAAAATAAATTTTTAGACGAATAACACAATCTACGAAAAACATGACAGAGACAACATTTGTTCATTCAAAGAAGAGGTACAAATTTGTTATCCATCATGTTTCGATAGGATGCGTAGTTTTTATTTTATTCGTGAAAATAACATTGACAGTAAAAGAAATCAAATTTTTGGAAAAATCAGTTTTCGTTGTAAGAATATATTCAAAATGAAAAAAATAACTTTTTTGAAAAACGGAAAATCTGAAATAACATTTTAACTAATAAAATTTGTCGCCTAATTTATATAATTATTCTTGATTTGAAATCAAATACAAATCGCGAAGCGCGAGTATCTTGATGAGAATGTGTTCCTTAAGGTCGATAGAACCTTGAGTAAATAAATTTCCTTTTCAGTCTAAAATAAAAACAAATTTAACAATCACTTCATATGTAGAGGTTTTGATAATTTTCTAATATTTGGAAATAAACTTTTTCTTTTCATCGAAGTCGAATACGAAGTTCAAAGATCTAGAGGAATCGAGCGTAAAGCGCGATGTAAATACGCCCGAGCTCGTAGCGCGAGGTGAATACATAATCGAGCGCGAAGCGCGAGATCCAAAAGTCGCACACAACATCCCTCTCCTTCGGAGCTAGCTTGGGATTAATTTAGAGTTCTTGTTTCTTTTTCCGGATTATTAATTAGTTAAATTTCTTCTCTTTGGATAATGAATTTCTTTAGTGTTCTTTGAGCGACACCCCTTCTGGGTGTCTGGCGCCTGACAGCTATAAAATAATTGATTGCTCTTTTAATATTTTAAAAAGATTTCTTTAGAAATAATAAGTATTCACGTAGGGTTTTGCCAATTCCTTTGTAGCAATACTCGAAGCCTCCCGTCCCTTGAGGCAGAGATTATCGTTATAGAATATAAATTCGATATTTAATAAGCATAAATATTTAATACTGAAATTAAATTTATTACAATATCCTAGGTATACATATATCGTATATATAGTTCATATGTAGATGAATATATATAATCTATATACTATATATAATACACATTCGTAATATTATAATATAATTATTATTAACATTAATATTATTTATTAATGTTAATTTTAATTCTAAATACTAAATATCGTACTCATAGATAGATAAAACTATTGATTAATTTTATTATAATATAGTTGTCATATATATATATATATATATATATATATATATATTATATATAGGTTATATGTAGACTAATACATATAATCTATATACTGTATATAATATAAGTTAATATTATTATAATATAATTAATGTTATTAACTTTAGTGTTATTAACATTAATGTTATTTATTAATGTTGATTTAATTATAATTATTCAATATTCGAATTCGTAATCTAATACCGCTAATTTCCATCTAACGTACCATACCCAAAACTTGGCTTACTTAATGTAATTATAAAACCTTTTCTCCGAGATACTGATAAGTGATCAGTTTACCAGCATCTGACGAGAAAAGTCTTAATAGTGAAATCGTTTCTACTGAAGGGCAAGCCTTGAGCAGGAATGCTATATACTGGCCTTAGAATAATATGTCTAGGAAAAAGCAAGGCTCGTCGAGGTGAGAGTTGGGAATTCAGATAATTACTTGTGAGAATCACAAGTAATTGCTCTTAAGATTCGGAATTCTCAGCTCTCCCTTTTTATATATTGAAGATGCATATCAGTTTCTGAACTTTGTGCCAGTCTTTCTAAGGTTCTGCCTCCACGTTTTCCCTCTTCTTCTGAGTTGCCACATTTTATTTAGTGCTTCTTAGAGTTTTTTTAAATGATTTAATTAATCTTTTTCTTATTTCAGATTTATATTTTACAATCAAATTTAGATTTCTTGTAGAAATTGTAGCGGCGTCTCCACAGGCGCCTGGTAGTCGCACCGGCCACTTTGTCTGGTCTTTTATTATAATATTTTCAGGTTGCGTATAAAATGCGTTAAGTTGCCAAGTAATATGTGTTTTAAGTAGGTAATTATTTTTTTATTTTGAAAATCTGGTTACAATACATGATAATCGATGACCCTTTCCACGCTAAGAAAAAGTAATTAGTTGAACATCTTTTATGACTCGTATGAGCTGTTTCGTCTACGTCTCTTGGATGAAGTAGCTTCGCTTTCGCTATCTGAACTTCTTCCACTTCTCTCACTCACGTCGGGATCCTCATTCCTTGTACAATTGTTTGTTGTGTTCTGGGTCGTGAGCTAATAAACAAATTTAAGCAATTGTAGCCTCTGGTGCATATGTATGATTTTTGTATAGCAATGAATCATTAAATCTAAGATAATTTGGACCGCTTACCATACTCATATTTATCCTATCCAGATTCTCTACCAGCTGCATCTTATTTATTTTGAAGTCTCTCGTCTTACTGTGCTTAACGTACTTGTTCAACTCGATCTAGGACATATTTTTTTACATTAGACCATCGTATAAGTTGAAAATGAATTATTGTTTTTATTGATCAAATTCATGTCTACATACCCCAGATTTCTTAGAAAGAGTAAGAATATCCTTGTTAAATTGTTCGATTTCGTAAATGACACGAGGAATCACTTTAGTTTCCCTTAGACTTTTATTGCGCCGAGCGCTTGAGTCGCTACTTTTGTTTTGATTTTTGTTCTTGTAGTCCTAAATAAACAAATTATTATTAATAATAAAATTCTGTCATTAGGATGGCTCCAATAAAAAAGGATCTTTGATTTGAGGGGACATCCCACAAAAAAGCTTTCTTTAGTGAAAAAATGTAATGTTTTGACAAGTTTTTTCATACAAGGGAGTATGGGCTCTCAGGGCGGTCAAACTACTCCCCTCCTCCCAACGTAAAAAATCATGTTTTCTCACATAATGGATACAAAAATTTATATTTTTGCCTAACAATCCATGAAACCATGAAAAAGTATATTAAAGTTGAAACCACTCAGAAAGAAAAAAAATAGTTATTTGTGACACAAGCGCGTAAACCAGGTGATTGCAACAAGTGTGATGCTTGCAGGACAAGCCGCAGGTAAGTTCGGAAATCACACATGTAGTAATTACCTCGTACACGGGAAAAAATTTCATTAAATTTTATAGAACTAGTCCTGTAGAAGAGGATACAACGGGTAGTTTATTAAAAGTTGAAATCTTCTTGGTTTTAAATTGCATCGAACTATTCTACGAAGTGTAATACAGAGTTCTATAAAATGTAAAGGATGAGGTGACGTATTCCTTATTAGGAGGCAAGATGCGAAAAACGTAGAATAGTTCTAGAAAATCTAAAAGTCCAGCTAATATACAGTCAACATCGGATAAGTCTCGAAACTATAGAGAACAGTTCTATAAAATTAAGGCCGATTTTTAGCCTAGAAAAAATAATCTTTATTATCATTATTATTATCATTATGCTTTAATATTTGTTCACATATTTAAGTACATAATTATTTACTATTACACAAACAATCACTACACTAATAATCGCACGCTATTAAAATTCGTATTCGCTGTGGGTTCGAACCCCCTGCCTACGCATTAGCAGCTAATAACAAAACCTAGCAGCTAACATAACTTGTAGTATAAAAAAAATCTAAAATATAAGCTACAGCTGTGCAGGGCTGTATGACAAATTTTTGTGATTTGAAAATTCTAATTTCATAATTTCGGAAATTTGAAATTTCTGGAGTTTTATATTTATGATGTCAGTAATTTCAAGAATATCATTTTTCGAAAATTTAGTTTAAAATTTAGGTAATTACAAATTTCGGGATCTTTGACATTTTTAAAATTTTTGAAATTTAAAATTTCGAAAAAGTTTCTAATCGCAAATTCTTTTTTGGTTATAAGTTCTTGTAGGTTCAAGATTAATAAGATGTAATATAGCTATATAAAATAACTTTATATAGGTTATATAAAATTAAAGGCGGACTTGCATGTTGGTGGCTGAAGTGAGAACGTGTTTGGTGACAGGTGGTGAGAGGATTTTACGGAATTTGTGTGGAATGTGTGAGTGGAGTGTGAGGGTGGAAGCCCAGAAGGTGAGTAGAGTTGTGTGGGGTGAATTGGGGAGACAAAAAGTGTTTTTTGGCGTGGAAGTGAGGTGCGATTTAGGTAGATAGAGAAAGTGAGGTTAGGTTGGCATGGAGTCGGAGGAGTTTGTGGTCGGGAGTCTTGGGCCTTTGAGCGGTCAAGGGTGGTTCTAGCAGAGTTAGGGGATGTTAAGGGAGAGAAAGGCGTGTCTGCAGGGGCTGCGAGCAATAGAAAAGGAAAAAAAACAAGGGAAATAAAGAAAATTGGGCGGCGATCCTTCAGAGACATTTGTCGGCTGCGGTGGGTACTGCATGGATAGGTCCCAGTTACTGGCGGCAGAGCGGGAGGGTAGCAGTGAGAGTGCTGTCAGTTCTGCTAGTGAAATTGACGGGGAGGAAACTTTTCACGTACCACGACCGACAACACCGCGTGGTTCGATGTCGAGCAGAGCGTCGGGGAGAGGGAGAAGGCGGAACGGAGGGAACGAAGGAAGCGAGAAGGTAAGGGAGAGAGAGTCGAACACAAGTGACGGGGAGTATCTCTAGGAGAGTGCGAGAGACCTCTGGCTATGATTCCTTAATGTAAATGGACTATATCATCAGCAACGACATTAGCTACTGCAGGAAGAATCTGTTTGTTCAGACTTTTAGGCGGTCCTAATAAAGGACAATGAAATTTTTGACCGAGCGTCCTCGGCGTCATTGTCAATCAAACTCCTTCTCTAATCAACACTAAAATTCACAGTGAAACATTAAAATTCGACACGTCTCGACTTGTCTGGTTGGCACGTTTCGCGCAACCTCCCCTCCCATCATATTGCGGCTGACGTATATTTACGTAATACTGTTCTAAATATGATATATTTTAACACTTTTAACGTCTTAGCCGATCGCACCAGTACTTTTCACACGAGGAAAATAATAAAATGGCTCCTATTTACGATATTGGCCCCTCCCTCCACACTTACAGGAAAGGGGGATGAGAAGGGTTAGTTTTTTTTTAGTCAAAGGATATTTAGAAGAGGTCACATACCGATTTCGAACGAAATTCGATTACTATAACTTACCAAGGAAAAATCCCAAAACGTGTTCAATTTTTGACGATTTTTCGAAACTTTGAACTCGATGTGCGACCGGAAGATATGGTCCGATTTAAGAAAAAAAAATTTTATTGCGATCAGGGCGACGAGTAGCAACTTCGCTGTGCTATTACGATTCGATTCGGAAACTTATGTGTAATTCGGCCGACCCTAATACACATATGTAAGTAAGGTGGGGGTATCGGTGATAGACTGTGTGGTTATGAATATGCAAGGATGGGAGGAGACGGAAAAATTCGCAGTAGAGGGTAGGGTGGAATCAGACCATCAGCTATTAAGTCTGTGGATAAGAGGTGAGGGTGGCGGAAGACAAGGCGGGGAAGAAGTCTCGATAGGGGAGATGGTGACCTGAACGAGGGAGGCGATATAGAAGTATCAGGAGCAGCTAGGAAAGGTACGCTTTGAAGGGGAGTCGGTGGAAGAGATATGGGAGGATCTGAAGGAGAAGGTGAAAGTGTGTGTGCATAAGAAGGTACTTAGAAAGAAGAAGAAGAAAGGAATTGTGAAGCCGTGGTGGGATAAGGAATGTAAAAAGATGAACAGGAAGGTGATGAGGAAGTACAAGAAGTGGAAAGAGGGTAATGCGAGAAGGGAGGAATACGTAAAAGTGAGGAAGGGTTTCAGATTGATGTGTAAGAAGAAAGAACAGGAAAAGGACAAAGATTTGGAAGAGGAGTTAGCAAATGTTAAGACAGACGGGGACGCCTGAAAGATAATAAATAGGTTTAGGAAGCGTAGGGTGGTGGTCAGCGAGAAGATACGGATTGAGGAGTGGAGGGAATTTTTTAAAGAATCATTCCAGAGCTCAAATTCAAGGAAGACGGATGTGGGAAGTAGAAGAACGGGGGAGGCAGAGATGAAGGAGTTAAATGACGAGGAGATAGAGAAACAGATAAGGAAGTTGAAAAGGTCAAAAGCAGCAGGGCTGGATGGAGTAGAGAACGAAGCATGGCTGTTTAGTACACAAGAGGTTAGGGAGAGGCCGAAGGAGGTAGTGAAGAAAGTATGGAAGGGCGAGGGATTCCCAGGAGGGTGGAGAGAAGGGTTAATAGTGCCACTATATAAGAAAGGAAATAGGGATGGATAGGAAAATTATACAGGGATCACGCTAATGAATACGGCGTATAAAGTATACGCATTGGTGGTGGCGGAGAGACTGCGGAAGGATGTCGAGGGAAAAGCAATATTGCCGGAGACGCAGGCGGGCTTTAGGGCGGGTGGGAGTACTATCGACAATACCTTAGTTCTGCAGCACGTTGTGGATAGAGAATTAGCGAAGAAAGGGGACGAGAGTGTAGGCGTTTTTTGTGGATCTCAAAGGCGCGTTTCCGTCGGTGGATAGGGGGAGGCTGTGGGAGGCGATGGAGGCTAGGGGAGTAGAGAGGAGCCTGATTGAGAGGGTAAGGGAGATATATGAAGAGACCAAAGACAAGGTAAGAGGAGGGGAGGGGATTCCGCAGGGATTCTGGATGGATAGGGGGTTAAGGCAAGGGTGTCCACTAGCCCAACGCTTTTTGCTATTTTAATTGCGGATATGGAAAGTAAGCTGGAGGCCGGGGTGGTAGGAGGAGTCAGGATAGGAGGGGTTAGAATTTGGTCACTAGCGTATGCAGATGACATAGTGTTGCTGGCAAATAGCGAGAAGGCCTTAAAGGAGATGATGAAGAGGTTGAGAAGTTACCTGGATAAGAAGGGGTTAGAGCTGAATGCGGAAAAGTCCAAGGTTATGGTGTTCAGAAAAGGAGGGGGAAGGGATAAGGGAGAAGAGTGGAAGTGAAAGGAAAATGATGTGCAGGAGGTGAAAGAGTTTGTGTACTTGGGCTTCGTGTTTCGGAGGAATGGGGGAGTGGATGGTCACATAAAAGAGAGTGAGGAGAGCAGATGTGGTGATGAGGCAGGTGTGGGGGTTGGGAAAGAAGCTATTCGCAGATGATTTTGGACGGAGAATGAAGCGGTTTGATTCGCTAGTGATGAGTGTGCTATTGTATGGAGTGGAGGTGTGGGGGTGGAAGGAAAGTGAAGAGGTAAATAGAACGCAGGAGAGGTATGTAAAGTGGACCCTGGGGTTGGCAAGGAACACGCCTAAGTATATTGTCAGGAGGGAGACGGGGAGAACGAGTGCAGGGATTCTAGCAGGGAGCAGGGCGTGTAAATATGAGGAGAAATTTTCGGAAGAGGGGGGAAGTAGGCTGGTTAGGGAGTGTTGGTGGGAGAAGGAGAATAGGAGAGGTGGTGGGAAGATGGAGGCTGAGAGGGAAAGGTATTTTAGAATGAATGGACTGTACATGGATGAAGTGAGAAGGATGAACGAGGAAGGAAGGAAGGCTTATGACTTGGTTAAGCAAAACGGCATGAAGAGAGAAAAGACAGAAAGGGAAGAGAGAATAAGAGAGTCAAGATTTAACGGGAACTATGTGTGGATTATGCCAAGGGCAGGAGCGCAATATTCATGTGAGAAAGGAGAGAAAGGAAGTCAGGAGCTTATAGCGAGGATGAGGTGTGGGTACATGGAGAGATTCAATAGGTTCTGGCTCTCTCGGGAGAAGAGGATGTGGAACTGTGTGGAAAGGGGGATGCAAGAGTGGAGCACTGGATGGAGGAGTGCGTGGATGTACAAAGAAGAGAGATAAGCATGGAGGTATTGTTGCATGAAAAGGGGGAAAAAAGGGCAGTAGCATGGGTGAAGGGAGTGTTGGGTAAGATGGAGATGAAGAGAAGGAAGGAGGAAGAGGAATGTAGACGGAAAGATTGTAAATAGGAGAAAAAGTAGATATAAGTGAGATGCAAATATTGTAAATAGTAGATAAGTAGTAGTTATTAGAGCGAAAACAGAGGTTGGCAAGCGAGGCAATGCGAAAAAGTAGGGACATGCGAGCGAAAATTTTAGATATAAAATATTTGGCATAAGACACCCTTATCGGTAAAAAACTACTTCTTTTTAAAATTTTGATGTTAGATTTCTTATTTAACGTAACAATCTTTAAATAAAGTACGTATAGAGATGTATGGAAAAATATTGAAAATAATAGGTACTATATTGTGAAATAAACCACCCATGAAAAATGTTTTTATTTTCCTAAAAATCGTAAGCAGTTTTCAGAGAAAATAAGAGTGGAAAAGTATAGAAAAATGGAAAAACCAGCGACAAAAATCTAAAAAAAAAAACCTTTTTATAAACAAAAATTTAATTTTCGAGCTCCTTACAGCTTCTAATGCAAATATTTCAAGCGTTTCGAGTAGAACCATTTTATTTACTAGTCAGTCAATTTTTATGTAACGCAGTAGCCCAAATACCCTTATTAGTTTAAAAGTACGCATATATATTTATTGTTATTGAAGGGGTGGTTTGTTTTGCTTAAGTGTGTTACTTTCAAACTATACATTAAGGCCAAATTTATACCAGTCATATCCATGAGTGCGGAAGAGAGGCTCACACTCTCATTTCCTCATGACTGGTATGAATTTGACCTTATCGTTTAAAGCAACGTTTCCCAAACTTTTCTCGCGCTTTCTGGGGAGCGGCAGGGTCGTCACCTTCAAATTTTTCCAGAATACTGGAATTCAAGGGGGACACTGGACTGCCTGTCGCGCGACCCTCCTCATTGTTAGAGAATTATAGCCGGTTGAGAAAAATGAAAATTTGGTCGAATATTAATAATTGGAACTTTAATAGGCTGCGTTAGATTATAACAAGAACATTAATAAAATATAGGAAAATCGGTTAATAACTTCTAAAGTTATCGCACTTTTGTTACACTGAGAGGTCCCATTTATGTATTCAAAATATCATAATTATATCACGAAATTCATTCAGCTAATTGAAATTTTATTGAGCCATTTCTTTATCATTTCAGTTATTGCAACAGGTCTTAATCTCATAATAATGAAAGGGTCATTCGTGGAAGGTATACGAAAGTAGCCGTCTGCTCGCAGCGGGGGGCCTGCCGAGCTGCCCGGCCCGGGGTGGTATCCCCTTACCGGCGGTAAGGTATCTTACCGCCGATAATAGTTTGGGAAACGCTGGTATGAAGTACGTTATTTTTTGGTATATTCTAATATGCATTAAAATTAATTTCATATGGATTTTTTTAAATTAAATCTGACATATATAAGTAAAATTTAAAATGGATAGTTTTAACTACCCCTGTCCTATTCTAAAAAGTTCATTGAATCGAAGTCGAAATATCGTAACGCCTATTCCCGCACTTCTGATTCGTTGCTCAAGTATCGATTTCGACAATCGATATTTACCGCGCGGCGATGCATGCGCAGTTGAGTAAGGGGCACGAATTGGGAACACTGCAGTGGATAAAGCGACAGTTTAGAAGCACGCGCACGTGTAGTGTTCTAAAGAGTTTAAGTGCTCGGAGAAATTCTCACGAGCATGAGAATATGCTCGAGAATATGCTCGACCTTTATGTGCTTTTAGAATTTAATGAGCATTTTTAAGCATTTTGAATTAGGATTTAAACAATCGTATTTTCTACTTTCATTAATAATAATTACATTGTTTAAACTTCGCGGGAAAATGCGTCGCTTTAAATTTAACTCAAAACATTAATTTTCTATCAAAAATAATCATTTTAAACAAATCACACGAATTTTCATCGAAAAAAAATCAAGTTCCAACCAAAGTTAGAACATTTGAAATGTCGGGAAAATAAATGTTCAACAGGAAAAAAAATTTCAACAAGATATTTTTTTTTCATTGAAACAAATTATTTTTCAACAAAAAACGTGAAAATTAAACTTTTAGTTGGTACAATCAATTTTCAATCAAAAAAATGAATTCTCAACAAAATAATTCAATCTGAAACTAAAAAAGATAAATTTACAAACCAAACATATAATATTTAAAATTTGTAGTTAGAGAAGAATATTTTTAAAAAACGAGTTTTCAGTAAAATTAATCAACCAAAGAAATTAATTTTTATTAAATAATGATGAATTTTTAAACAAAAATATTAAATTTTGATCAAATAGTAGACTTTCAATCCAAAAAATGAATTTTCTATCAACAAAAAAAACTAATTTTCAACTAAATAGTTTATTTCCAATGAAAGAAATGAATTCTTAACAAAAAATAGAATAGTTCAAGTGATTTTTCAACTAAAATGATGAATCTTCAATTTAAAAAATTTAATTTTGAAACAAATACATTGAGCTTCAAAAAAAAGTTCAATTTTCACCGAAAAAATTAATCTTCAATAAAATTAAAGTAAATTTTAAACGAGATAGTATAATTTTCAACTAAGAAAAAAATGTGTTTTTTTGATAAAAAAAAATTATTTTTTAACGACATAATTCAATTTTAAACTAAAAAAGATAAATTTACAAACCAAAAATATAATATTTCTATTTTCAGTTACAGAAGTATATTTAGAAAAAACGAGTTTTCAGCGAAATCAATTAATTTTCAACTAAAAATATAAATTTTCAATCGAAAATGGAATAGTTATATCTTCTGTTAAAAAAATTAATTTTCATCCAAAAAGAAACAAATTTTCAACTGAAGAAATTAATTTTCAATCGCAATGATGAATTTTCAACCAAATAGTTTTCTTTTTAGCCAAAGAAATTAATTCTTCAAAAAATAGATTCAATAAATTTTCTACTCAACAGATAATTTTTTAACGAAAAAGATGACATTTCTATCAAAAAAAGTAAATCTGCCACAAAAAATGGAATAGTTAAAGTGAATTTTCAACTAAAATGATGAATCTTCAATTTAAAAAAATTTAATTTTCAACCAAATACATGAATTTCAAACTAAAAAGATAAATTTTCCACCAAAAATAAAGTAGGATAATTTTCATGACCAAAAAAGACGGATTTTCAACAAATAGTTTAATTTTATCCTAAAGCAGATAAATTTTCAACTAAAAATAGAATACCTATTTAAATTTTCAGTAAAAATATTAATTTCCAATCAAACTAAAGTAAATTTTCAACGAAATAGTATAATTTTTAACCAAGAAAATTACATTTTCATCAAAAAAGGTAAATTATCCACAAAAAATGGAACAGTTATATTTCCAGCTTAAAAAATTAATTCTAGCAGAAAAAAAAACAAATTTCAAATCAAAACGATCAATTTTCAACCGATAATATGAATTTTCTTACAAAATAGATGAATTTTTTAACAAAGTACATGAATTTTCAAACAAATATTTTAATTTTTCAAGGAATTTCCAACCAAAAACATGAATTAGTCACCAAAAAAATGAAATATTCTCCCACAAAATTTGAATTTTCAACAAAATATAGGAATTTTAAACCAAAAATTTGAATCTTCAACTTGAGAAGATAAATTTTAAACCAAACATGTACGAGTTAAATTTTCAGTTAAAATAATTAATTATCATCTAGGAAACATTATTGTCAACAAAAGAATTAAATTTTCAACAAAAGAGGGAGATTTTAACTAAAATGATGAACCATCAACCGAATAAATAAATTTTTAACAAAGTAGTTCCACTTCCAACTAAGTAGTTGAATTTTCTACCAAAAAAAATGAATTCTCAACGAAAAACATGATATATTATATTTCAACCACAAAAAGGATTTTGATTTTATACCAAAGATAGTTGAATTCAAACGAAAAACATGGATTTTCTACAAAATGGTTTGAATCCTCAACCAAAACAGATTAATTTTCAACCAAATAGTGCCGATTTTTAACCATAATAATAAAATTAATTTCAACTTCAATTGATCGAAAATTCCCTAAATCTGTCAGGTTTTTCCTGACATTCTGTGACTTTCTGGAATTACCTGACAAGTAGCAACTCTGTAATTAAAAAAAAGTATATATTCATTTCACTCTAGAATGTTTTTGTAAAAATATATGTATTAATTATGATATATAT